>JAIUCV010001495.1:0-88582 GCA_026724425.1 Erythrophleum ivorense
ACACATCAATTAAAGCATAATATAATCAAATAAGACATATTCAATTTCATTTTAGCTGTACATGTGCAAACCAAGTCTTAAAATATGGATTTGGTTACTTTAAGTGTTCCAAAATAACCCATTCCATTTGCTATATTTCTTGTAATAATTCCATCATTTGTTTATCTCAATTCACTTACTTTTTATGGCTAAAATAAGTCCAAAAGCCTAGCCATGTCACCTATTCTCTTCTTGGAGTTAATTAGGGTTTTCATGGTACCAAATTTTGCACATCCCTCAAAATTCATTCTTTTCTTCAAACTAATGGTGCATCTAACCTTTATATTTCTCATTTGGACCTCTTAAACCATGGAACCAAATTAAAAACTTCATTAGATGCCAATTTCCCCTTTGGCCAAGACACACTCATAGCCCCCTATCTTGAAATTTTATTTTGTTCTATAGGGAATTTGATGGTTTTAGGATCTTTATAATTCATTTCTAACTCAATTATGGTATTTTAAGAACTAACCAACTCTCCTAGAGTGTTGATTCTCTCAAGGTCAAAACCAAACCTTAGGTGAAGCCCATATGTTATTCTTGTTGTTCTTACCCAATTTTCTTTGTATATTCTTATTACTCACCCTTCAAAACCCCTAGTTCTACCAAGTTTTCATTAAATATATACACAGTTCCTTCTCTTACCATCTTGGCTAAACTATAGATGGCTAGGGTTCCAAGAATACAAAATTCTCCTAGCTTAAATCATACCTTGCTTTAATGTGCTCTTGATGGAGATTCTTTTGGTACAATTCGTTTCCCCCCATAACTTTGTCACTCAAGGGATCAACCCAAAAAACTCTCCCTTTTAAGAAATGAAAACCATCATGAGAATGAGTAAAAGGAGTAGGAAAATTTTCATAACAATATCATAATTAAATTAAACAAGTTTCCTTACTTATATAAAGCTTTTTTTTCCCTTTTTCCTTTTTCCTTCTTCATGCCACCAATAGTCCCTTTAGAGTTGCCTTAGGTAAATTATGAGAGGTAGGAGATGGGTGGTATACTTTAAATAGAAGATTCTGGGGTTTATAACTCCTTTCAAAAATATCAATTTTACCCCTACACTTTAATTCCACTGTTTAAGTTCATTTTTCTATATTTTTAGAAGCTAATAGCTCTACACTAAATTTTAAACTCTCTTCTTCATTAAAAAATATCTATTTAGATGTTACAGGGACTTATCTAGAAAGTCCAATCAAAGTTATCATTACCTTGGATCTTAAACTATACACCATTAGAAATTTAGTCAAACCAATTTCATCTAGTTAATTTACTAACCCTATTTCATAAAATTATGATGAGGAATATTTATTTTTCAAGTCAATTATCATATTTTCTAAATCTCTAATTTCTCTATCAGTTAGGTCTGAATCGACTCTTTTAGTTCATATTGACCTTTCCTCTCCTTGTGACCACATTCTAGTTGTTCCTTTTCATTCTTTAGGAACTATTTTAGTATACAAAATATATAATATTACATAGACTTCTGCTAATTATATTTTGACCTAAAAATTTTGTCTCATAACCTTTATCACGCAAATATTTTTCTTACAATTTTAGGCTCCCAAGGGTCCAATGACTTTCTCAAAATTCATTTCCTAAGTATTTATTCCAAATGTATCTATTAATTGATATTTTAGAATTAATTCCAATTAATTCTAATAAATGCCTAATAATTCTTTAAAATTCCAAAAAAATTTCCCTAAAAATTAATGTGACTTAATAAAATTTCGAAGTGTCTTGAGGTTATAATTTCCTTTAATTGCATAGATTTTCACTAAGAATTCATATTAATTAATTCTAATAATTATTTTACTTTTATTTATTAGCTAGGAAATTTTAAGATGTTACAATCTCCCTAGTTTTTAGAGATTTCATTTGTGAAATTTAAAATTACCTTAAACTTGCTTGAATATTCCTTGGGTGTGCCTCTTTTTTCAATTTAAAAAGTCTCTCAGGGTTGTTAAGCCTCAAAATTTCCTATTAAAATTTCACAATCTATCTAGTTGTTATGTGTCTATCTTGTGGATTTTCTGATTTTAATCTATTAACCAAACTTAATTCTAACTCTATCTGAGTATGTATTAAGAGTAAAGGAAACACAAGAAGTTTTAGACCTCTAAAAGATTCCTATTTTCTCTATCATCACTCGCTAAAACCTTATATTATCCTTATTTGGACTATAATCAAGAGTTATTTTACTTATTTTTTGGTCTAATTCCTTTGAATGTCTAAAGGATTTAGGTTCCCTAAGCCTCAAAGTGAACTTTCTAAACCTATGTTATTCAATTATCATGATTGTCATCTTTAAATTAGAAATGGAATAAACCTTTTTTAGGGCTTAAATTGACTAGCTTGGGTGGCAGTTGTAACGTCTAGTTTTCCATTAAACGTCAAAATTAAGTCCATTATAAAAGCGGGTCCCCTGAGATGAATGATTTAAGGTCAAATAAAATCAAGATAAAATTTTAAGTAATGAAAAATGAGAATTTGAGCCTTGAGTTACCTAAAAACCAAAGCCAGAGTAGTTTAAAAAATTTGCTGAAAGTATAGTGGCATTTTCATAAATATGGCCTGTGACAACCCTACCTTCTAATCATTGAAATTATGGTTAAGTATACGATTAATAATTAATTATCAAGGTTTGGGTGGTTACAATTTATCATATTATGAAAATATGGGGAAAATTTGAACCTTGATGTTAGGGTCATCACCATACCACATCTACAAAATAAAATGTGCATAAAAGAAATCTTACCACCATAAGAGGCTTATGATTCAACCATCCATCAGTTTTAATACTCAATAACCTCCCACAAATACTCCTATATTATCTCTTACTATGGACAAGTTCGCCGCAGCGAGTTGGACCTTCGCTATAGCCAACCTATGTGGCGCCGCGGCGGAAACGCCTCTTGGAACTACTGCTCTCACTCCCAGGGTCTCGCCTCGGCGCAATATTTTTGCGCCGCGGCGAGTGTTTACTTCTGTCCAACCCTTATTTAATTTTCTCGACTCACGTCGCGGCAGGACATACTGTGCCGCGGCGAGTTTTGCTTTTGTTACCCTCCTAGGTGATTTTTTCGCTCTGCGCTGCGGCGAGGTTCGGTTGTGCTGCGGCGCCTTTCGACACTGTCTCACATTTGGCCTCGGCGAAGCCTTCTTAGCCGCAGCGCGACTCCCTCCTGTAACCATGTTACCCAAATTTTGCCCTCTACACTCCAAATCTCATCTTAAAAACACTCTAGATCCACCTACCCTTGTTTTATGTGATCCTAATGGTGTCTATCTACCCCATTTACCCATCAATCCATCTATTACCTTTGCAAAACTTAAATGCTACTTCCTACTTGTCCCACTAGCTCATCTCAGCAAATTCCAGAATATATGACAGCAAGATCACATGCATTAGCAGCAATTTACATCCATGCAATTTCATAAAGATTCCATCCAACAATAGCTTACCTCCAAGGCATCATATGATTACAATTCCCATGAGGTGATCCATACCACAATTTCAGCAGAACTACATATATATATATATATAATGCTATAAGTTCATACATTAATATTCAACTACCATGTGTCTTGAAGCCTTAACGATTACATTTCAATCAAACAAAATATAAACGCCTACACTTGGCAACATGATTACATGATGATGCTATATAAACTAATAACAAAATTGCATCTACCCTATTCTACTCAGACCAAGTGTAGCTCCCCACACCCGGCCTCAGCTCATGGATGTTCATCCACTTGCTTACCCTTATCCTTACTCGAGGAACTTTCACCTGAAATATTAATCCCATAAAATGGGGTGAGATATAAATCTCAGTAACCAAAGCAATTCCATCATATATCCAATTTAATTAGCATATAAGCATGAATCAAAATCAACATCAGAATTATATCCATCATAATAGCAAATGAAATAATTAGGCTATCATGATTACTATCCCATACTAGCAATCATATTATCACATGTTAAAGGCCATTAACACCAGGAGAGGCCCGTCCACAGCACCCACTCCCTATTGAGCACAACTGGGGCTCAGTGCATCTGGGTTTGATCATAACCCGGTGCTCGATCGAAGCACATGCACGGGTGGCAGCCGCACCACAGCTCCACCATGGACTCACAAGGTCTAATCACAATTCAATAGATAGCCAACCAATTCATTCAACATTTCAAATCATTCATATACAGCAACATATGAAATTAAATCAAATATATACATGGAATTGATATAAACCTGGTTACCTCACTTGTAGACACTTGCAACAGTCACCAATGGTGTAGAAATCCTCCTATAACCATAGCATCATAGAATTACTACTCTAATTCATCTTTAACAGTTACAATCAGTACCAAAAAAATTTAAGATGCTAATGACTACCTAAGAATCACTTACCCAGCCACTATAAGCCCCAAATTCGGATTAAATTGTCTTCCACTAGAAAACTCAATGTTCCACCCAAAATCCTAAGTAAATTCGTACATAATTAATACCCATTTTATAAATTAGCTATAGGAGTCTCAAATTAATAAATGAAGCATTAAAATGGAGGGTTTAAACTCACCCAAGGTCAGCCCTAACCTCAACCTACGAATTTCACACAGAAAACCCCCAAACACTCACATTTCAGATTTTGGGTAGGATGAAAATACTCCAAATGAAAAACTAATTAGGCCAAATTAAAGAGGAAGATGAGAGGATTAAGTTGTATGACTATTACCTTGGCTAAATCTTGCTCTAAATGTGAGAAAATGCCAAATCTTTGCCTCCAACCCTAGCCTCCTTCTCAACCTCCGAATTTTTGCTTCTTAAGTTTTATGTTTCAGCAAGTGGGAGGAAGGGGCTGATGCATTAGGGTTTTAGGTGGGTTTAAGTTAGGTCAAAGATGGGTCATGGGTTACTCCAAGGTCCAACTTCATTTAGGCTGCAGATTTTAGCTTATTGGGCCAGTTTTAAAGTGTTGGGCTGCAGAATTTGTTGGGCCAGTTCTTGTCCATTGGGTTGCTGAAGTTTAATTAAGTTTGGGCTAAGTTTGAGAAGCTCAAGAATGTGGGTCTGCACAAGGGTTATTGGGCCACATAGAGGAGTCTATACAAGGTGGATTTTGGGCCTCCATCACACTAAATTGGGTTGGGTCTACACCTAACCAATTGGGCCCACATTAGCCTTTTCTTATGATCTATTAATTTAAGCCTAGATAAAATTTTTATCCCAATTAAATCTCAAACCCATATTAATTACGCTTAATTAGTCTAATCCATGATTAATACCTTAATTAATTATGGGGTGTTACATGGCCACTTTTTGGAAAACTCATAGGAGGGCTTTTTAAATAAAAAATTTGAGTTTTTTGGGGTTCTTAAAGGCCCTGAAAAGTATGAGAAGTCTTGAAACAGTTGAAACCCCCCAGGTGTATGTTTTTGAACATTGGTTGACTCGAACTTTGACCATTTCATTCAGGAAGGCTTTAAATCCAAATTGAGTGCTTCCAAATCCATTTTATAATTGAGAATCTAAATTTTATGGTGGAAAAATAGTGCTAAAAAAGGAGGTAAAATGAATTTAAAATAAAAATGCTACAAACACGGGACGTAAGCATCATTTTATTAAACAATTTCTTCTTAATTCTTCCTTATATTAGGCGTCCCACTTGCTCTCCCATTCTAACCGACTCTTTCTCTGCTCAAGACTAGGAGAGAGCTTTATTAAGAAGGCACACCATAGGAGAAGAAAAGAAAGGGAAGAAATCAAGGAGAAAGGTAGGAGACTAGAAGAATTTCATGACTTTTCCTTCTTTAATGTTGTTCTCCTTCTCTTAAGCTTTCTTCCTATGGTTTTGGTTGTTTGTTTGGGTCTATTTTGACCTTAGTTTAGAGGAGAAAGTTCAGATTTTTAAGAAGGAAGCTAAAGCAAAGAAAGAGACTCTTGAAGAAGCTAAGAACCAAGGTACATCTTGTTTTATTGCTTATTCCTCCCTTGTGTATGTGTGTGTGGGTTTGGCCTTGGAGAGAGCTAGGGAGAAGGAGTGAATTTTGACCTAGAGCAAGTATGAAACCCACGAATTAGGGTATGGGAACCTAGGAAATGCAAAGAAAATGGAAGAAAAACCATTAAATTTCAAGATAGAAAAGTTAGGGGTTCTTGAATATCTTGTAAAATCTGTTTCAATCTAAGAATTCCCTAGCCTATATAAGTGTTTATTTGAGTTTCTAAGACCCCTAAGAAGCCTTCCAAGTGCCCCTTCTATCAACAAAAATTTGCAAACTCCATGGATCCCATTTTCTTCCATTGACATGTGTAATACCCCAAAAATTAATTAAGGTGTTAATCATGGATTAGGTTAATTAGGAATAATTAATATGGGATAATTGGAAAAGTTAGGTGAAAGGAGATTTTAGAAAGATAAAATTTATTAATATGGGTTTGAGATTTAATTGGGATAGAAATTTCATCTAAGCCTAAATTAATGTAGGAGATCATGATAAGAGGCTAATGGAGGCCTAATAAGTAGGTGCAGACCCAATTTGATTTAATGGGTTAAAGACCCAAGGCCTAACTTGCACAAGCTCTTAGGAATGGCCCAATGAATCTTGTGCAAACCTAAACAATGGAGTTCTTAAAACTAAGTCTAGCCTAATGGAATTTTAGCAGCCTAATGCATAAGAGCTAGCCCAACAAAGCTAAAATCTGAAGCCCAAATGGAGTTGGACCTTGGAGCAACCCATAACCCATATTTGACTCAACTAAAACCCTAATGCTTCAGCCTCTTCCCCATTTGCTGAAACACAAACACACATCTTAAAATTCGGAGGTCCAAAGGAGGCCCTAAGGTTCTTGGCATATTTCTGCATTTTCCCACTTATAGAGTAAGATTCAGCCAAGGTAATAGTTATATAACTTAATCATCTCATCTTTCTCTTCATTTTGGTCTAATTAGTTTTTTATTTGGAGTATTTTCACCATACCCAAAATCTGAAATGTGGTTGTTTGGGATTTTCTTGGTGAAATTCGTAGGTTGAAGCTAGGGCTGACATTATGTGAGTATAAATCCTTCATTTTGATGCTTTCTTTGCTAGTTTGAGACCCCTATAGCTTATTTATAATATGGGTATTAATTTTGTACGAATTTGCTTAGGATTTTAGGTTAAATATTGAGGTTTCTGGGTAAGTGTTCCCTAGGTAGTCATTAGCATTTTAAATTCTTTGGACACTTGTTACAACTGTTATGATGAATTAAAGTAGTAATTTTTTGATGCTATAGTTTTAGGGAGATTTTTGTACCATTAGTGGCTATTGCAATTGTCTACAAGTGAGGTAACTAAGTTTACATTAATTCTATGCATATATCTATTTTAATTTCATATTTGCTATACATGAATGATTTGAAATGTTGAATGAATTGGTTGGCTATCTATTGTATTATGATTGGACCTTGTGAGTCCATGGTGGAGCTATGGTACGGCTGCCACCTGTGTATGTGCTTCGATCGGGCACCGGGTTATGATCAAACCCTAGATGCACTGAGCCCTGGTTGTGCTCAAAAGGGAGTAGGTATCGTGGACGGGCCTCTCTCCGTGTTATTGGCCTTTAACATGTGAAAATGTGATTGCTAATGTGGGATAGTAATCATGATAGCCTAATTGTTTCATTTACTGATATGACTGGTTTCTTCTAATGCTTATGTGAAATTATGCATGTATGCTAATTAAACTGGATTATATGATGGAATTGCCTTGGTTACTAAGATTCGCATCTCACCCCATTTTATGGGATTAATATTTCAGGTGAAGGTTCTTCGGGTAAGGATAAGGGGAAGCAAGTGGATGAAAATCCATGAGCTCTAACATGTGGGGAGAAGGCTGCACTTAGGCTGACTTATTTAGTATAGATGCTAAATTTTATATCCCTTATTGTATAGCATCATCATGTATTCATGTTGCCAAGTGTAGGCTCTTATATTTTGATTACCTAGGATGTATTCATTGAGGAGTTAGACCTTATTTTAGCTTAATATCGGATGTATGAACCCATAACACTTGACGTATGAATTTTGCTGAATTTATGGTATGGTATACTGTTGGAAATATAATTATGTGATGTATTAGATGTAATATGAACCATTGATGTATAAAACCTCTGACGAAATGTATATCAAATTTTAATTTCCAATAATGCATGAATATTTGTTGCCATTACTCTATGGACGTGCCAGTATAGGATAGTTAGAGGAGTGGAAATTTACATTTAAGTTTTGAATTGGTAATGGTAGAATAGCTGGGTATATAGGGTAGATAAATACCATTAGAGTTATATAAAATGAATGAGAGTGGTCTTAGGGTAGTCCTAAGATGAGAATTGGAGTGTAGGGGATGAAATTTAGGAGATGTAGTTACATGAGGGAGTCACGCCGTGGCTAAGAAAGCTCCGCCATAGCCAAATGAGTGACAGAGGTGAGGGGCACCGTGGCATGAATAATATCACTGCGGCGCAATCGAATAAAAATTTCCTGGAAAGTAATAGTGTCGAGGAACGCCACGACATAAGGAAACTTGCCGTGGCTCAGAGTGAAAAAATAGAATGAAACCTTGCCGCAACGCATCACGTACTGCCACGGCGCTAGTTGAGGGAACAAACTAAAGGGTGTCCAATAGCGAATCTCGCCCCAGCGTGAGTGTATTGAGCCGAGGCGAGAGTCATGGGACTTAGAACAATAGCTCCAAGAGGAATTTCCACCACAGCGCCGCGTAAACTAGCCGTGGCAATATTTGCCCAATAATTCCAGAGGGCAACTTAGCCACGGCTGGAATGGTATCTTCCTATTAGGAGTAAAAAAGTGATTCAAAATTTCTTAAGTTAAAATTTAGATTCATTCATTAATCCCTAGATAAACGAAAAGTAGCTGATTCTAAAACCAAATAGCATACTTACACTCCTATCATGTTAGAAAGTTATGCCACTTCTTGGTCACTAAAAATAACAGCCTTTTCTTTATGGTTTGTAGCCTTGTCCTTACCTATGTCATCTTTTATCTTCTTTATTTATTTTTCAACTTTGAAAATATTACCCCTATTTTGATGTCACATTAGAGTAAAATGGAAAGGGAATAGTTGGCTTTCACTAAAAGGAAAAATAAGAGAAAGAGTGACACCATTTTAGAAAGAAAGTGAGAGAAAAGGGATCTTCAAGCTTCATCTTAACTTCTTGGAGCTCTATTTGAGGGACTTGTAATGGGATTTAGCTAAAGTAATAGAAGAATAAATTATTCTACTCATCTCTAGTTTTCTCTTGAATTGATTAGAATTTAAAATGGTTGATATTGAAATTCTATGTAAATGATAATTATGGATTTTTGTAACTGAGATTATAACTGAGTAATTAGATATGTAATTCACCCTCTGGTAATATAATTGGTTAGGTTGGATTAGTAATTGGGCATTTAATTAATGGTAGTCAATATGTATAGACACTAGGTATTTGATGAAATGCTTTGATGAAATTAGACTTTAGCTAGGGGTGGATTTGGCCAAGTTTTATGTTTCATAATTATTTTAATTTATATTTAATGCAACTAAATTAATAATAATGGTTCATTTCATTAATTTGGTGTGGATAATTGAAGACAAAGTATTGTACAAGTAAGGATGTGGCATGTTAGAAGAGGAGTTGGCTTACTTGGAGTCAACCATTATAGTGAGTGGATAAAATAATGTGGTTTTAATTAATTATGATATATTATATTATATTATATTATATATATTTTAGATTGTTAGCTTGAAATCATTGGAGCTTGCTTGACAAGTGTGCACTCCTAATCAAGGTAGCCAGTTTCATAAATATAATTCTATATGCTTTCTCATACTTTATGAAATGGATTTTTATTAAATGTTATTTTAATTCAAAAGGTTGATGAAATTTGTTTAATGACATTTATTTGATGGAAATGAATTTGATGAAATCACTTGGATGAGATTGAAAATGATAGAAATAATGTTGTTACATTTATGAAATGTGGTATGTTGCTTTTGAATTTGAAATGTTTTATATGCTATGTGTGTAACACCATATTTGATTAGCCTATCTCATCTTATTTCTAAGTGCCTTCCCTTGGTCTAACAAGCTTTCAAGAAAAATTCCATTAAAATATTACATTATTTTTGCGTTATGTTATGGATAAATTTTTCATTTCGTGTCCTGTGGACCATATAATTCATCTCATTCTCCTATTTAAATATATACATACAACTTAAAAACATGTTAAGATATGGCCAAAAACTCAAGCTCATAAACCATATACATAAAAATCACATGTCTCACCTATTCTTGGGGGCTTTTGGCTCATCCTTACTCTTGCTAAATGACTTTTCGCTTCACCACACTCAAGCAAACCAAAACATGTTCATAAGACATCATTTAAGTACATAACATAGTAACATGGTACCATGGCATATAGATACATGCTAGAACATGTTTCATGGCTTAAAATATACACATATACATTCAAAGACCAGATAACACCCACTTATGTATCAAAAAAAGAAGAGAGAGCTATCTTGGTTACAACAATACACTTTCTTCTTGGAAAACTCTTCCTCTCCTTCAACCACACACTTATAAGGATGTGAGACTTGATTCCTTTAACCTAGATATATTATATGGAAGCCAATTACATTCTTAGAACTATTTCTAAAGCCATACATTCATTTTAAAAGCCAGATTGTTCCTATGGCTCATTTATGGTTTCATAATGCACCTAATGAAGCAACACCTATAATCCATGATCTTAGCTCCATTCTTTTCATCCATTTATGGTTCTTGACTCCATTTAAGCCTCTTAGAGTCATCACATAATTAATTTAAGGAGCCTAACTACATGTTGCTTCTTTAAGTCATAATATAGAACCTATGATACTATCTCACTTCCTAGGCTTCCTAAAATTTTTCCAAGGCTTCCTCTCATCCTCTTCTATCATATATGATACAAAACTAAGCTAGGAAGAATTTAAAACTATCCCTTGGTGCTTCATCCACCCTAGGCCGAGGCTATGCTCCATGAGAATACCAAAGGAGTTATTTTGATTTCCTTGATGGGAGAAGTATGTGAGAGGCTCTCTTGGTGTCTTAGAAACTGATATGGACTCTTAAACACCTTAATTTATGGCTAAAACTCATCTTATAAGTCAAGATGCAACTAAAACTCTAACTTTTCAATCCTACAATTTCATGGTTCTTTCTTTATTTCATTTGCATATTCTTGTTCTTCTTATTCATTTTCCTAAGATTCATCCTTGGTTTGGTTCAAAATCTAACTCCTCTTGGTTGCTCATATGTGGGACAAAAAACTTAAGAGAAGGAACCAGAAGAGCAAACGTGAAAGTAGCAAAATACCTTAGTTTTCTAGGTTTCTTCAAGAGCTTTTTTCTTTGCTTAGCTTCTCCTCTCTAAACTCAAAAATTCCCCCCTTGGTATGACTTTAAAATAGACCCAAAAGCTTCAATGAATAGATAAGAAAGTTTATGGGTAAGCAAGGTCTAGATAGTTATGAAAGTTTCTCCTGTTGTACTAAGGAAATATATGGTTTTTTAAAAACTCCATATTGTTTTAAAAGGATTTGCAAAGACAAATGAATATTTTGTTTTTCATAAAATGGGTTGTCAAATTATACTAATTCATATAGCTGTCTTAAAATAAATGCATGCTTTTATTTAAAGTAAATTGTTTAGGAAAAGCTTTATATTTATAGCTAGGAATGCATGTTTTAAAATTCTACTATCTATTGAGATTTTTATTGTAACACTGTCCTTTAATTACCTAATTTTAGTGAAAGATTTATTTTTTACATATTATATTTATTTTTTCACAATGTAAATACCAATTTAATTTATTTCTAAATATCTTAATCTTTGTAAATGGCTTTCTGCAATATAAAATTATACTAGGCACGTAATATATCAATAGTGATGTTACAGATAGTGAGTAGTAATAGAAATTTCATGCTAGTACTACATATTGTTTGTTTGCTAGTGGAATAGGGGATGGAAAAAATATAAGTACAAACTATGTAAAAACTATTGGGGTTCAACTTAAAACTACACAAAACGAAAATCCTAGAAAAACTAGTAAAGTTAGTCCCCTATTAATAAAAAGAAACTAGTAAAGATTCATGACTCCAATTTATGGAAATGGAAGAGGCATCCCACCCATTCAAAATGCAGGAGGTTCCTACTCTCCTATTACCATAAAAATAATTGGGATGGCATGAACAACTTCATCACATGTATTAAGATTCAGATGTTGTGAATCACCCATCCCCGAAATGGGAAGTGAATCTATTCTACTTGAAACTCGAGAGTCACACTGTAAATCGATATCTAAGAAAAATATAAATCATAATAAAGTGAGAAATAATTTTTTCAATAATATAGATAGGATTAATACAACTTAATAATCATAAAGAGGAGTCAAGCATTATGCTAATCACATGATTTAGTAAATAGAGAATAACAAAAAATTTTAAAATATCCAACATGTTAACCAATTTAGGGATTAAATATACATAAGTAAATAAATAATCATTGGATTCAGGAATCAAATACTACGAACATATAAATATGTACATAAATAATGAAATGCAAGAAATAATTAATTCAAACATTATTTTCTCTATGTTGGCTTAACCATTAGGCCTTAGAAACTACCAGGCTCATCCCTACTTCTTTTACTGAGACATCCCCCAATGGGTATCCAAGGAAAGTTATATCAAAATATTATAATAATATATCATCTAAACCATCATTTGATTAAGACATAATAGGTATATTTAGAAAAAAAAAAAGCTTTGCACAACTCTGTACATCATCAAATAATCCCGATAGTATATTAGCATACTAGAATTTGAAAAATTATAATTAAATAATTAAAATTATTTTCTCACTTTTCTAAATCTATATTTGTTTTAGGGCCCATCCAATGTCTAGAATGGTTTATTAGTCAACGTCCAGTATAACCATAAAAGGGCTTGTTCAGGTATAGAGAGGCTCAAAAAGCCCAATAAGTCCAAATAGGTTCAAAAAAATCTGAGTGGCCCTCACCAATCATAATTAGTTATTTTAAATATTTTAAGTATCTTTATTAATTAAAATTAGACATCCAACATAACCATAGCTATCTAGTGCTAATTCTAGCACACACGGGGCTCATCCTCTGATCAATGCAACTCTACCATATCATATACAGGCCAATCCTTTACCAAACAACCTACAACCATATAAATCATGAAATCAAGCAATATGTTACCAAATCAAATATTCACCATTCAGAAATTAACATAACACTCATAAATTTTTTATTTTCACAAATAACTTTCAAAAATTACAAAATAAATACTAATATAATTCAAATAACATATAAAGTATATTAGACCATATAGATCATTCAAAATACCTCAAATAACATAATTAGAATTTTATATAACATATAGTCAATATTTTTCACATATTAAGTTGACTTTTGATATAGTTATCTAAAATTTACCAAAAGCCTTATTTTTAGTGTAGATTAATCTAATTTAATTAGATTTTAAAAAGCTTTTCCTTAGGTATTCCTTATGGGTTAGGCTAAGGCTATAGAGGGGTGTGTTTGTAAAATTTTCACATTTTTTGCATGTGAAAAGACCATTCATGCATAATCAAGGTAGATATAAAAATATGCCAAATTAATTTCTAAAGATTCATTGAATTTTTAAAGCTTTCATTAAATTAAAATTTTAAGAACATCTTGCCATAACTTCATAAAAATCAAAGTTTTATATTAACCAATATTCCACTTTAAGTATTCTTCCCTCATCTTCCCACTTATTTTCTCTTTAATCTCTTCCATGTCTTCTTGAAAATAAAATTTTTATAATTTGAGGAAAAGTCTTCAAAAATTGCAAGTATTCTTGA
Source organism: Erythrophleum ivorense (assembly GCA_026724425.1). Lineage (NCBI taxonomy): Eukaryota > Viridiplantae > Streptophyta > Magnoliopsida > Fabales > Fabaceae > Erythrophleum > Erythrophleum ivorense. The sequence continues at coordinate 14,003 of JAIUCV010001495.1, forward strand.
AGTAAATGAATTATTTGCCATATGTATCAATTTCCTCATCTTTTCTAGACAAGGATTTATAAACTACAAGAATGCCTCTTCCTTTGGCCATGGCCAAAATGTAGTAGAAAAGAGAAGAAAAAATTTTATGGTGAAAAGTGGAAGAATACCAAGAAGAAGATAGCTAACTATGTTACCTTGTTTCCTTAGCTTTTTTACTCCTTTTTTCTTCCTTTCCTCTCCTTGGTTGTGCTCTCTTCCCTTCTTTCTCTCTTGGTTGAAGTGTGTGTGTTTTGGTGAGGGTGTGATGGTTATGTCACGCAACCTCAAAATAAACTAGGTTGGAAAATATACGGCTAGTGGTGTAATGTAACAACCAGAATTACTGAAATTTTCTAAGTCTTGAAATTTTTCTAAGTTTGCTGGCTATAGCCCAGCTATAGTGAATGTACCTGTTTGTTATAACAAGAAATGACCTAGCTATAGCGAAAATGCTTTTAACTATAGCGAGTTCGGGTATCCCATACAAAAATCAGGAAGTTCCTCGTAATAACAAGTGTCGTAGCGAGAACAAGGGCCTAGGACTGATACATTCTCGCTGTAGCGAGGGTTATTTTTTGTTATAGCGATGGTTAGTCTAGAAAAGCGTAAAAAATGAGAATTTTTCTTCTTAAAGCATCCAAATCCTCTCTTTTTCTTTTAATCGACTAAGGCTTCATCTAAAACAGAGAAAAAGGCTTGAGAGAGAGAGACAAAAACTAAGAGAAGCTAAGAGAGAAGGAAGGAAACTAAGGAAGAAAGGTAAGAACCCTTAAAGATTTTCATGCTTCTTATTCTTGACTTTATTCTTCTCCTTCTAAGTTTCCTTTTCATGGATGGTTGAGTAAGATAGCTCTGTTCTAACCTAGAATGAGCAAGAAACCCTTGAATTAGAATGTGATAAGTTAAGAAATACAAAGAAAGTAGAAGAAGAGTTAGTGAAATTCTAGAAGGAGAAACTAGGGGTTCTTACATACTTTATAAGGTTTACCATGATGAAAAACCCCTTAGCTTTGCGAGTGCTTATTTGAGTTATGAGAAAGTAATTGCATGTTATTTGTTGTGTTTAGTCTTAAGAGAAGCAACTCCATCTAATTGTGATTGTGAGACCAAGAAGGGAGAAGAGAAATTGAAAAGGAAGGCTTATGTTGGCTTGTCAGGTAGCTCTCCACTCTTTCTTATTGCATTCTTGAATGTATAATAGTCATTCTATGCTTATGTATGTGCTTGTATTATGAGACATGCCATTTGATGTTGTCTTGATACATTGGTATCAATATGCTTATATTTTGGATTGTGAAAATTGCTCAAGTGAGGTAGTGCCAAAAGTCCCTTGTGTGGGTGAAGTAGAGCCAAAAGTCCCTAAGGATAAGTGAGACAAGGCTAAAAGTCTCATAAATAAGTGAGACTAAGTCAAAAGTCCCGAGACCAAGGGTGAGGCTAATCCAAAAGTCCCTAAAATAGGGTGAAGCTAGACCAAAAGTCCCTAGAGCTTGTTATTGGCATTGATATGATTTTCATGGCATGTGAATTATGTGTTGTTTGATTTTGAATGATTAGATGCCTACTTGCATGCTTTGACTTGTTTATATGCCTTGATTGCATCTTTGAATGAGTGCATGAGCTATTAAGATTCTATGAATCTCATCTCCTTCCCTCTCTCATCTTAATATGTTAGGTGGAGCTCAAGGAGATCAAAGTACAAGCCAAGGAGCCTAATTGAGCATGCTTAGCTAGTTATATAGCTTGTTTTGTTTCTTTTGATATAAAGAAATGTTAAAATAGATATGTACATATGATTTTTAAGATGTAAATATATAAGCAAGTGTAGAAATATGTATAAATGATGTATGAACCATGTATAGAGCTAAAGAAATGAAAATATGATATTTGGCCCCCTTGTGGCGTATATGTGTAGTGTATTTTTTTGCTCGTAGCATAGTGAGTTTGAGATGTATGATGATTTAGCCCACTTGGGTATTTTATATATGCTATGTTTATGCTTTAAAACTTGCCCAAGAGGTACTAGAGCATGTAGGAGACCATTTACCCCCATTTTAAACCATTTATGGTGTCAAATCTGCCAAATTTGTTAGCTCTATCAAAATATGACCAAATGCGTTCTTCTTGATATGAAATTTCTCACACATCTAGAGCTTCTTGAAAAACTAAAGTGGGTAATATTTGGAGGTCTAGGGAATATTTGGCGAATTGTTGAAGTTAAGAAATTTTGATGGTTTTGGTTAGTGCACTGTTACTATGGGTTTGAAAATAAACCTGTCATTCACAGGCCAAATGGTGTCTGATTGTCATAAAATTTTGTAGTCATAAACTAGACATCCACACCTATACCAATTGGAAGCACCTTAATTGGAGGTCTGTAGAGGGAGAAATAACTTTATGAAGTTTTGTGTTAGTATCAGGGAAGTCATCCGACTTTTGTTACTATTTCATCAGTTTTTGAGGTCCAAAGGCTACTGAAATGATCTAGACCTATTTTTTCCCTTTAGTTAACATCTTAGCTTCCTGAATTGGTATATTTTTCCTACATTGGATTTTTTTGAAATTAGTTATGAATTTTTTAAGTTCATGACAGCAAGCTATATCAGTACTAGGGATAGCCAGACCTCTTTCTCTTTTTCGATGTCAAACATGATCCAAACACTGAGATTGTGGCTTGGAATTATTTGTATTATAAAGTTAACATCAAGAGCTTTCCAGAAAGTTATGGCTTGCTTGATTCCTATTTTTCTAAAATTAGTTATGATTTTACAAAGTTAGAGCCAAAAATTTGACTTTTGGGTGTGATTTGAAAAATTACTTTTTTTGGTTTTTGGCTTCATATCCGTGGCTTATGGGTTGTTTTATGCTATGTATGAGTTATATAAATAGAGTTTGAGTAGAAAATGTGATTGATGGGTTCACAGGACCCACAGGGTGAAGTATGACTATTTAAACCCTTACTTAAAATATTAAAATACCACAATTTTGGTCTTTTTCTTTGGGAATCATAGGGAATCAAGCTTAAGTGATGGATAATCATAGTTAATACATTATGATGTTACATTTTTGGTATCAAAGCAAAGGTTCAGGTACTTTTACTCGGTGTTGGGCTCTTAAATGGTGTAAATAGCTTGTGTTTGGTGTGAATTATGGTGGAAGTGATAGCATACATATGCATATGTGCTTGTGATATGATTATGAACTAAGGGTTGCTACTTCTTTTTAGACATAGTTAAGACTAGACGGGACAGAAGTAGAGGCAGGCCCAGGGCTTAGAGAGCTAAGCCAGAGGTTCCGGTTGAGCCTAAGGATCCTTTGCGGACCATCATGGAGAGACTTGATCGGTATGAGGCCATGATGGGCCAGCACCAAGAGATACTAGAATAGCAGAGGTACATTACCCAACAATAGCAAGATATGATCATGCATTTGTAAGATACCCTGGCCAGGCAAGAAGAAGCCAGGAGAGAAGCCCTTATACCTTAGTCATCCACATCTGGTGTTCCACCTACACCTCCCCAGGAGCATGCTTACCCAGACGCCTATCTAGAAATTGTTGAAGCAATTTAGGCAAATAGTCCACCCTCATTTGACGAGGAGTTGGATGCAGATAAGGCAAATATAACACCCCAAAATTAATTAAGGTGTTAATCATAGATTTTGGTTAATTAAAAATAATTAATATGGGATAATTGGGCAAGTTAAGTGAATGAAAATTCTAGAAAGGTAAACTATTAATATAAGTTTAGGATTTAATTGAGTTAGAAACTCTATCTAAGCCTAAATTAAATTAAGTAGGTCAAGATTAGGAACTAATGGAGGCCCAATCATTTTAGATGCAGACCCAACCTTTTTATGTGAAACTTGGCTCAAGAGAGAACACTTAGTGATGGCCTAATATGATTTAATAAATTAGAAACCTAAAACCCAACTTGCATAAGCTCTTATAAATGGCCTAATAACCCTTGTGTAGACCCAAATCAATTGAGTTCTTCAAACTTGGTCTAGGCCAATTAAATTTCTGTAGCCCAGCACATGAAAACTGGCCCAACAAGGCTTAAATCTGAAACCCACTTAGTATTGAATCTTTAGATCAACCCATAACCTACATTAGACCCAACTAAAATCCTAAATACTTCAGCTTCTCCACATTTTGATGAAACATAAACACACAACTCATTTTCAGATGTTTAGAGGGAGACTAGGGTTTGGGGTAAGAAATCCATCATTTTTCACTTCTAAGCTTAAAATTAGCCAAGGAACTTGTTATATAACTTAATCTCCTTCTCTTTCTCTTCATTTTGGCCTGATTAGTTTTTCATTTGGAGCATTTTCACCATACCCAAATTCTGAAATGTGGTTGTTTGGTATTTTTTTAGAAAATTTTCAGAGGTAGAGGCTAGGAGGGATATTGGGTGAGTGTAAACTCTCCATTCTAATGTATTTTCTGCTAGTTTAAGACTCCAATGGTTGATTTGTAGTATGGGTATTAATTATGTATGAATTTGCTTAGGAATTAGGGTGATATATTAAAGTTTCAGGTAAAGGACATATTCAATCTGAATTTAGGGATTTGTAGTGGCTGGGTAAGCGTCTTCCAGGTAGCCATTAGTATTTTAATTCCTTGGGTACTTGTTGCTACTGTACATTATGATTTAAAGTAGTAATCCTTTGATATTATGGTCATAAGGAGATTTTGGCACTGCTGGTGACTTTTCAATTGTCTGCAGAGTAAGGTAACCAGGGTTTATGCTAATTTCATGCATATATCTGTTTAATTTTGTATCTACTGTATGATTATGATTTTGATTGCTAAATGAATTGGTTGGCTATCTGTTATATGTGATTGGACCTTATGAGTCCATAGTGGAGCGGTGGTGCAGCTGCTACCTGTGCAGGTGTTTCGATCGGGTACTGGGTTATGATCAGACCCCAGATGCATTGAGCCCTAGTTGTGCTCATTGGGGAATGGGTGCCGTGAACTGGCCTCTCCAGGTGTTATTGGCCTTTAACATGTGAAATTGTGATTACTAGTATAGGATAGTAATCATAGATAGTCTAATTGTTCATTTACTGATATGATTGGTATGTTCTCTAATGCTTATATGAAATCATGCATATATATTGATTAAACTGGAATATATGAATGGAATTTGCCTTAGTTACTGAGATTTGCATCTCACCCTATTTTATGGGATCATAATTTCAAGTGAAGGCCCTTTGGGTATAAAGATAAAGGGAAGCAAGTGGATGAAAATCCATGAGCTCCAGCCATGTGTGGAGGAGGTTACACTTGGGCTGATCTGAGTAGAATATATGTAATTTTATTGTTAGTTTATATAGCATTATCATGTAATCATGTTGCCAAGTGTGGGCGTTTATATTTTGATTAGTTGGAATGTACCTATTAAGAAGTTATGTCTCATTATAACTTAGTATTGGATGTATGAATTTATAGTATCTGATGTATGAACTTTGTTAAATTCATGATATGGTTTACTATTGGAAATGTCATCATAGGATATATTAGATTGTTGATTTGAATAAGTAATGTATGGAATCTTTAATAGAATGTATATTTGAATAATAATTGCTGGAAGCTTATGAAATTCTGTTATTATTAATCTATGAACTTGTTGATATAGGGTAATTGGAGGAGTAGAAGTTGACTCTTAAGTCTTGAACTAGTAATGATAGATTAGCTGGGTAAATTAGGCTAATGGAAGCTATTGAAGCCCCACAATTAAGGTAGAGTGGCCCTAGGGTGTCATTAGAGGGAGAGTGGAGAGTATGAGACAAGATTTTAAGAGTTGTAAGATTAGAAAGTATTTCACCGCGGCTAACATATTATTAACAGCGGCCAATAGAGGCAAAGTTGCCCAGTAAGAGTACCAGAGAGCAATTCGCCACGGTGAAAAGTGAAATTAGCCGTGACAAAATGTGAGAGGCAAAACTAGAAGTCGTCCAGAGGGTAATTCACCATGGCTAAATGGGAATTAACCACGATTGTGAGAATTTGTCAGGCGTTCCAGAGAGGAATTAGCCATGGCAAAAGGGGGAATTGGCCACGGCTAATAGCGAGAGGCGAGCGAGGTAGGCTCCAAGAGGATTCCTCACCGCAGCAAAGCTCCAACCCGCCGCAGCTAAACCTGAGAAGATAAAGAGTGAACCTGAGAGCAATTGGCCATGGTGCAAGGACATTTAGCCGCGACAAATAGTCCCAAACTCCCATTCTAACCTAGAAATCTTAGTTTTTCATATGGTAATCGCAAAGGATAACTTAGAAACATTGATAGAAGATTCTTGTGAGTTGGAATTAATGGGTAATAGAATCAAAGGCTTATAAATGAGTATTTTTTTCCTTGTGTACATGAATGCTTGTAATTATTTGGTTGATGACTCTAATAACATTAAGGTTCAAATTTCCCTACATTTTTTTAATGTAATTAGTCTTAATATCTTGTAACCCTAATTTATGGTTATTAATCAAATATTTTACCTTAATTACAATGGTTAAAAGTTAGGGTCATCATAGCAGAGGCCTGGGTTATGGAGCTAGAGAAAATATTCTCAGTAATGGATTGCACCAAAGAGTAGAAAGCTCAGCTAGCCACTTTTATGCTATAGAAGGAAACCGATAGGTGGTAGCGTAGCATGAAACTTCTGATGGAGACCAAGAACATATAGATAACTTGGGAAAGTTTTTTGGTTGAGTTTTATAAGAAATATTTTCCTAGTTCGGTGAGAAAGAAGAAAGAGATGGAATTTATAGGCTTGAGACATATAGATGAATGACTGTGGACTAGTATGTGACCAAATTTATTGAGTTGTCTCAGTATTCCTCTTACCTCCAGAGATATGATGATGAAGCCTGGAGATGTGAGCAGTTTGAGACTGGGTTGAAGCCTCTGATTAGTGATAGAGTTACTCCACAGCAGATTAAAAAGTTCAATACCCTTGTAGAGGTCAACAGGGTGATTGAGAATAACCTACGAGCTATCATGCCTTCTGCATCTATAGCTAGTCAGAAAAGGGGTTCAGAATTGAAAAGACAGAGACTAAAAGAAGGTTCCAGTGTGACACCTAGCACCAAAAGGAGAGGCAAGGTGCTATGGAATAGAAGGCCACAGCGTGGCAAGCTGATACTGTCTCCTCAGAGCCAATCATCCTTCCAGCAGTCTCTGGTGACATGCTTCAAGTGTGGGAAGCTGAGGCATATTATTAGAAATTGTCCCTAGATAGATACAATGCCTCCTCCTAGGCCGCAGACTCAGGGCCGAGTGTTTACCCTCACTTAGCAGGAAGCCAGTGCGTCCCCTAGTTTGATCCGGGTATGCTAATAGTGAATAAATTTCCTGTAGTTGCTATGATTTGGGTGCTAGTCACTCGTTTATATCCTATGATTGTGTGAGGCAATTGGGTTTGGCTATTAGTGTCTTGCCATTTGATGTATTTGTCATTACACCCACTGGGGGTCGCATGGTTACTTCCCACACTTATTTAAATGTCACTGTTCAGTTCAATCATTGTCATATCACTATTAATTTGATCTATATGCCCTTCTATGATATTGATTTAATTGTTGGTATGAATTGGTTAGCTGTAAATAATGTGGTACTTGATTGTGAACACCGAACTATTTCCTTACCTGCTTGTGAGACCATACCTAGGGTAGGAGTTGAGTTATCCTTTGTGACTACTACCCAAGTTGGGAAGCATTTAGAATGTGGATGTCAAAGGTTTCTAGTATTTTTCTCTATTCAGGTTAAGGTAGAGGAAGGGATAGAGGAGATCCCAGTTGTTGGAGAATTCCCAGAGGTTTTTCTTAAAGATTTTGACTTTAGTGGTCTACCCCTGAGAGAGAGTTAGAGTTCCCTGTAGACATAGTGCCTGGGGTTAGACCAGTGTCCAAGGCTCCTTATAGGATGGCTCCCACTGAGCTCGCTGAGTTGAAAAAGCAGATAGAGGAATTGTTAAAGAAAGAGTTTATCCGCCTAGTGTTTCACCTTGGGGAGCTCTAGTATTATTTATGAGAAAGAAGGATGGTAGCTTGTATTTGTGTATCGATTACAGAGAGTTGAATAAAGTTACTATCAAGAATAATAATTCTCTCCTTAGAATTAATGATTTATTAGATCAGTTAGCTGAGGCATCTATGTTTTTCAAGATAGACCTTAAATTTGGATACCACCAATTGAAAGTGAGAACTAAAACGTCTCCAAGACGGCCTTCAGAAGGAGATATGGGCACTACAAGTTCCTTGTGATGCCATTTAGGCTGATGAATGCACCTGCTATGTTCATGGATTACATGAACAGGGTATTTAGATCATATCTAAATTAATTTGTGGTATTATTCATTGATGATATCCTAGTGTACTCCAGATTCTTTAAGGAGCATGAGAGGCATTTGGGATTAGTCCTAGAGACTCTGAGAGATAAGAGGTTATATGCCAAACTTAGTAAATGTGAGTTTTGTCTAATTGAGGTGAGATTCTTAGGTCATGTGATCTCACGAGATGGGGTCGTAGTTGATCCCTATAAAGTTAAGGCTGTGTTACAGTGGGATAGACCTAGAACGATCACTGAGGTTAGGAGTTTTTTAGGTTTGGCAGAATATTATAAATGGTTTATTCAAGGTTTTTCTTAGATGGCCTTACCACTAACAAGGCTGACTAAGAAAGAGACACCTTTTGTGTAGGATGATAGATGTGAGAGGAGTTTCTAGGAGTTAAAGCTCTATTTGACTATTGCCCCTGTACTGATTATCCCTAACCCTAGTGAACCATTTGTGGTTTATTATAATGCCTCGGGCAAAGGGTTAGGATGTGTGTTGATGCAGCAGGGTAGAGTAGTGGCATATGCTTCTAGGCAGTTGAGGCTTCAAAGGAGAATTATCCTACACATGACTTGGAGTTAACTGCTATAGTGTTTGCTCTTAAATCTAGAGGCACTATCTGTATGGTGCTACCATAAAGATTTACAATGACCACAAGAGTCTGAAATACCTGTTTAACCAGAAGGAACTCAATATGAGATAGAGGAGATGGATGGAGTTCTTAAAAGACTATGATTATGTGTTGAAATACCATCTGGGTAAGGCCAATATGGTGGTCGATGCCCTAAGTAGGAAGTCCATCCACATTGCCCATATGATGATTAGGGAGCAGGAACTCCTAGAGAAATTTAGAAACTTGAACCCCTCATGTCAGGTGGTATCAGGTAAATTGTATCTAAGTGAAAATCAAATTGAGAATGTATTGAGAACCTAGATCTTAGATGCCCAAAGAGAGGATGAGTTCCTTAGATGGATCAGAAGTGAGATTTCCTAAGGTAAAGCCTTAGATTTTAAGATGTCTGAGGATGGTATGATAGTATACCAAGGTAAAATCTATGTGCCTAGTTAAAATGAGTTTAGAGAAAGCATTTTAGAAGTGGCACGTCCACCCAGGTGCCACCAAGATGTATCAGGATTTGAAACGAATTTTTTGGTGGCCAGAGATGAAGACTGATACGACAGATTACGTGGCTAGATGCCTAGTGTGTTAGAGAGTAAAAGTAGAACATCAAAGACTGGCTGAGTTGTTGCAACCCCTAGATATCCCTAAGTAAAAGTGGGATAGTATAGCCATGGACGTTGTTATGGGGTTACCCAGGACATCCTCTGGACATGATGCTATTTGGGTAGTTGTGGATAGACTAACGAAGTTTGCACACTTTTTAGCTATCAAGGTTACTCACACACTAGATAGATTAGCCTAGTTGTATATCAGTGAGATAGTGCAACTTCACGGAGTACCTAGTAGCATAGTTTTAAATAGAGACTCTAGGTTCACATCAAACTTCTAGAGGTCATTACAACATGCCTTAAGGACTAAGTTACGGTTTAGTATTGAATATCACCCCCAAATAGATGGTCAGATTGATAGGACCATCTAGACCTTGGAAGATATGTTGAGGGCATGTGTGTTAGAAATGAGGGATAACTGGGATGCATATTTACCATTAGTAGAGTTTGCGTATAATAACAGTTACCATTCCAGTATTCAGATAGCTCTTTATGAGGCTTTGTATGGGAGAAAGTACAGATCCCCTCTGTATTAGGTTAAGCTAGGTGAGAGGAGCATGATAGGACCTGAGATTGTGGACCAAACCACCTGACAGATAGAATTGATTAGAAAGAAACTCCTCACGGCCCAAAGTAGGCAGAAAAGCTATGCTAATAAGAGAAGGAGGCCGTTAAAATTTGAGATTAGAGACCACGTGTTCATCCGAGTGTCTTTAGTGATGGGGGTTGGTCGGTCAATAAGGGCAAGGAAGCTCAGTCCTAGGTATATTGGTCTATTTGAAATCTTTGAGAAAATTAGACTCATGGCTTATTGGATAGCCTTACCTCCTAACCTAGCCCAAATCCACAGTGTTTTTCATGTCTCCTAGTTGAAAAAGTATTTACCAAACCCCTCACATATCATAGAATATGAGCATGTGCAATTGCAAGAAGATTTTCCTATTTAGTGAAACTAGAAAGAATTGTAGATGCTAAGCTGAAATAACTGAGAAGAAGGGACATTCCTCTGGTGAAAGTGGTATGGAGAAGCCTGACATCTGAGGAAGCAACCTAGGAATTGGAGGATGAAATGGGACAAAAATATCCAGAGTTATTCCCTTGAGGTATGTATTTAAATTTCGAGGGCGAAATTTCTTTCAAAGGGGATAAAAATGTAACAACCAGAATTGCTAAAATTTTCTAAGTCCTAAAATTTTTCTAAATCTGTTAGCTACAACCTGACTATAACGAATATACCTATTCACTATAGCGAGAATTGACTTAGCTATAGCGAAAGTGCCTGTTTGCTATAGCTAGAATGCTTCTAGCTATAGCGAGTTTAGGCATCCCATACAAAAACTAGGGAGTTCCTCACAATAGTGCTTCGTAGTGAGAATAGGGGCCTGGAACTAATACGTGCTCGCTGTAGCGAAGGTTATTTTTTGCTTTAAAGAGGGTTAGTCTGGAAAAGTGTAAAAAAAGAGAATTTCATTTCTTAAAGAGTCTAGATCCTCTCTTTTTCTTTTAACCGCCCTAAGTTTCGCCCAAAACAGAGAAAAAGGCTTAAGAGAGAGAGAGAAACTAAGAGAAGCTAAGAGAGAAGGAAAGAAACCAAGGAAGAAATGTAAGAACCCTTAAAGATTTTCATGCTTTTTCTTCTTGACTTTATTCTTCTCCTTCTAAGTTTTCTTTTCATGGGTGGTTGAGTAAGATAGCTCTGTTCTGACCTAAAATGAGCAATAAACCCTTAAATTAGAGTGTGATAAGTTGAGAAATGCAAATAAAGTAGAAGAGTTAGTGAAATTCTATAGGGAGAAACTAGGGGTTCTTACATACTTTGTAGGGTTTACCATGATGAAGAACCCCTTAGCTTTATGAGTGTTTATTTGAGTATGAGAGAGCAATTGCATGCTATTTGTTGTGTTTAGGCTCAAGAGAAGCAGCTCCACCTAGTTGTGATTGTGAGACCAAGAAGGGAGAAGAGAAATTAAAAGGGAAGGCTTGTGTTATCTTGTAAGGTAGCTTTCTACTCTTTCTTGTTGCATTCTTGGATGTATAATAGTCATTGTATGCTTTGTGAATGTGCTTGTATTGTGAGGCATGCCATTTGATGTTACCTTGATACATTGGTACCAATATGCTTATGTTTTGGATTGTGAAAATTGCTCAAGTGAGGTAGTGCCAAAAGTCCCTTGTGATAGGTGAGGTAGAGCCAAAAGTCCTTAAAGATGGGTGAGACAAGGCCAAAAGTCTCATAAATAAGTGAGACCAAGTCAAAAGTCCCTAAACTAAGGGTGAGGCCAATCCAAAAGTCCCTAAAATAGGGTGAGGTTAGACCAAAAGTCCCTAGAGGTTGTTTATTGGCATTGATATGATTTTTATGGCATGTGAATCATGTGTTGTTTTGATTTTGAATGGTTAGATGCCTACTTGCATGCTTTGACTTATTTATATGCCTTGATTGCATTCTTGAATCAGTGCATGAGCTATTAAGATTCCATGAATCTCACCCCCTTCCCTCTTTCATCTTAATATGTTAGTTGGAGCTTAAGGAGATCAGAGAACAAGCCAAGGAGCCTAGTTGAGCATGTTTAGCTAGTTATATAGCTTGTTTTGTTTCTTTTGATATAAAGAAGTGTCAAAATGGATATGTACATATGATTTTTGAGATGTAAATATATGAGCAAGTGTAGAAATATGTATAAATGATGTGTGAACCATGTATAGAGCCAAAGGAATGAAAATATGATATTTGACCCCTTTGTGGCTTGTATGTAGTAATGTATTTTTTTGCTCGTAGTATAATGAGTTTGAGATGTATGATGATTTAGACCACTTGGGCATTTTATATATGTTATGTTTATACTTTAAAACTTGCCCAATAGGTGTTAGAGTATGTAGGAGACCATTTACCCCTCCCCCTATTTTGAACCATTTATGGTGTCAAATCTGCCAAATTTGTGAGCTCTATCAAAATATGATCAAATGAGCTGTTCTTGATATGAAATTTGTCACGCATCTAGAGCTTGTTGAGAGCTTCTTAGAAAGCTAAAATAGGTAATATTTGGAGGTCTAGGGAATATTTGGTGAATTGTTGAAATTAGAAAATTTTGATGATTTTGGTTAGTGCACTGTTACCATGGGTCCGAAAATAAACCTATGTCATTCATAGGGCAAACGGTATTTGATTATCATGAAATTTTATGGGCATAAACTAGACATCTAGAATGACTTATATCAATTAGAAGCACCTCAATTGGAGGTCTATAGAGGGAGAAATAACTTTCTAAAGTTCTGTATTAGCATCAGGGAAGCCATCCGACCTTTGTTACTATTCCATCAATTTTCGAGGTCCAAGGCTACTGAAATGATCTGAACCTATTTTTTCCCTTTATTTAACATCTGTAGCTTCTTGAATTCGTATAGTTTTCCTAGATTGGATTTTCTTGGAATTAGTTATGAATTTTTGAAGTTCATGACAACAAGTTATATCAGTACCAGAGATAGTCAAACCTCTGTCTCTTTTTCTATATCAAACATGATCCAAACACTGAGATTGTGGCTTGGAGTTATTTATATTGTAAATTTAACATCAAGAGGTTTCCAGAAAGCTATGGCTTGCTTGATTCCTATTTTTCTAGAATTAGTTATGATTTTTCAAAGTTAGAACTAAAAATCTGACTTTTAGGTGTGATTTGAAAAATTACTTTTTTTGGTTTTTAGCTTCATATCCATAGTTCATGGGTTGTTTTATACTATTTATGAGTTATATAAATAGAGTTTGAGTAGAGAATGTGATTGATGGATTCTCAAGACCCACAGGGCGAAGTATGACTATTTAAACCCTGACTTAAAACATTAAAATGCTACAGTTTTGGTCCTTTTCTTTGGGAATCATATAGAATCAAGCTTAAGTGATGGATAATCACGGTTAATACATTATGGTGTTACATGCAACCTAAATCGTCTCCCTAGGAAATGAAATTCAATGTTTAATTGGATTTTTCAAGTGTAAAAGAACTCTACAACTTACTTAATTAAAAGGGGGGTTTTGCCTAAATTTAACTAACTAAAATTTAATTAAAATAAAATTCCTAATCACTACCTAATTACATGAACTATAAGGTGAATGATAGACATGTGACTAGTTTTGAATTCATCCCTTGGTATCCACTATCCTTTTCCTAATTCAATTGTAATTAATTCTGGTCTAAGAGTCCCTAATTATGTTCATAGCAAATGATCTTGAATTACCATTCAAGATTTAAGAAATTAACAAGTTAATGTTGAATTGAAACCTCAACCTCGCACTAAATCATTAATTCTTGCCTTTAGGATTAATGAACACTTAAAATTCAGTGATTAATTAATTAATTAGCCTCTGAATTAATGCCGTAGGATGTTTAATTAACCAGTCAAACTCCAAGGAATCCTCAAATCAAACAATTAAGCACACAATTTCACTCATGCATTTCATTGAACACCTTGATGGCATACATGAAAAATTAGAAGAGAAATGAAAATTCAACACTTAATTCAATTCAATAATCATTTAAATAATCTCCTAATCAATGTCTAACCAGCCATCAATCATAAATTACATCAATCTCAATCATTTACAAGCTTATCTAAGCAAATAAAATAACAAAAATTGATGTAGAAAGAGAAAATAAAAATAAGAAGCTTAGCCAAAATCTCTTGCTATTTTCTTTTAATTCAAGCTTCAACCAAAGACCTCCTCCTAACTAGCCACAAGATGGAGATTTAATGCTTTATGGAGGTGGAAGAATAGTGGAGAATGAAGTGGAAAATGGCTACGGCGTGGCTAATGGAGTCTATAGATGTGGAATGAGTGTGTCAAAAATGATGATGGATATGCTATGTTTTATTCGATGGAATGATGATTTGTCACATGCATGAGATGATGTGTGGCTCCAATTAGTGAATTGCATTCTACCCAATGTGTTTTATTAAATCATATGCTCCTCTCATGCCTCACTTCATATGCTGCTTCCTTTGTTTCTGCTTGTGCTCTTTTTTTAATTCATTTCCACGTGTTTTATTGAACCCCTACCTCATTTATTACTCCACATATTTTCTATGTAATCTTCTCATGCATGTTGATTTGGTCTCATGTGGTATGAGCTATCCCTTGCTTCATTCTACCCGTGGCTTCTCCTTCTCTCAAAAACGTGTAGTAGCTGCTCTCTTACTTTTGTTCACGTCCTTGGAGTTGCGTCCAAAAACCCAGAACTCTCCTTCGCTTCTTGTTTCATCCACCCAACTCAAGAGTACTGTTTCTCTTCTTTCTCAACACATTCTGCTCTTTGCTAGAACTTTACATAAATCTCATCATGGTTTGTTTGTGTTAGAGTTCTCCCCAGCTCGTGGATCCTTCTCCTCTCTAGCCTTTATTTATCACGTCAGCTGAGCATTAAAATCTGTGGCTTTTCCTCTCGATGCTCTCTCTTTAATAATCATGTTGCTTCTCACATTCTGGAGCTTCCTTTTTTCCTTCTATACATATCTCTCTCTATCTTCTTCTGTTCACAAGCTTTTTCTCTTTTAACCCATAGATATCCTTCCCTCACACACATTCTACCTCTTCTATTTGTTCATGTTCTGCTCTCTAACATGTTTTGTCTCTTCTGATGAATCGTGGCTTTTTAAACATGTTCTGCTTGAGTATGTGCTCTCTTCATGTAGCTCCCTGTACGTGTTAATGAGTAGAATGAGTAGATTAATTGTTTCTTCACTCACCTTGGTTAATTCCAACTTGAATCCATCTAAATAGAACCTTAAAGTCTTGTATCCATGAAATTTTCTCACTTTCAAATAAAAATTCTCTCACTTCCTCTACCTCTCTCTTTCACTAAAGGGGATGGTGAAATGTTGACTTCGATTATGATATTGGATGAGTTTAGATCATGAGTCATAGGCCAAGTTCACTTAAAATACATTATTAGGCCTTTTAATTAATTAATTTATTTAATTTAAATCATTAGGCCTTTTATTTATTATCCTATCTTCATCTAAACCCAATTAAATAGAATATAATAGCTCACCTATCCTATTTTTTCTAATTTCATTAAATTCTTATCTTCTGAATTAAATCCTAACAATTCCTTGAGTAGTAAAATAATAAAAACAACTTATAAATAAACCATATATAAATAATGCCTTATTCACCTTATTATATATTTAATATAAAAGCCTCTAATAAATCCTAAATTAATTATATTAATTAATGTAATAATACAATATGGTACATTCTCCCCACCTTTTAAAAATTTTATTCTCAAAATTGAATTACCTCATGTAAACTATGCTAAATATAACTTCATGTCTTCTTTTGTTTGCCAAATTCTTATTCAAGGTTTTATTGTTTCCAAATTACCTTGACCAGTGGTATATTCTTACGTTTAAGTTTCTTGGCTCAATAGTTAATAACTCTCTTTGGTTCAATAACATAGGACATATCATCTTGCAAATGCATTGACTAGAACTCAATGACATGTGAATGATTGGGTTAATATCTTTTGAGTTGTAACACATGAAAAAAAAATCATGAATTTGAGAAAGATTAGGTGGTAAAGCAATGTGATAAGCAATTGGCCTAACTTGATTAATAATTTGGAACTGACCTATATACCGAAGACTATGTTTTCTTGATTTCAAGGGTTGGCCTACACATGTAATTGGAAAGACTCAAAGAAAAACAAGATTAGTAACTTTAAACTCTAGGAGTTTCCTTCTCTTATCTATATAACTCTTTTGCCTACTTTGGGTGATAAGTAATCTCTTCTTGATAAGTTCAATCTATCTCGTGGTATAATCAATAAATTTAAGCCTAACAAACTCCTCCCCCCTAACTCAACCAGATAAAGTTACGACCTACACTTTTTTCTATAAAGAGCCTTAAATATTGCCATTTGGACTCTAGGACGGTAACTATTATTATAAGCAAATTCAACTAATGGTAAGTACATGTAACACCATATTTATCTAGCTTGCCTCATGCCACTTCTAAGTATTATTCTATGCATTTCATATTGAAGTAAGAAAGGTAACATGGGAATAATGAATGTACATGCACTTTGCCACAGATAAATTTTTTTCTTCAGAGTCCCATGGGCCATATGGACTCATGTATCACATTCTCACATTTAATTACATAGATATAACTCATTTCCATCACCACAATTGGCCTAGAGCTTGTGTATGGCAAGGGGATACATAAATTTTATAGAAAAATCATAACTAATTATAGAAAAATCAAAATCATGCATTTTTTGCCATTCCAAAAATCTACACGTGTCTAATTTATGCTAAAATTATGTCCAGGCCATGAAACACAACACAAAAGATGTTTGACATTCAAAAATGTACAGAGGTCTGACTGGCTACTGGTACTGTCGCAGGTTTCTACTACAAACTTCAAAAATATCCAATTAATTCCACAAATATCCAATCCATGCAAATGATACCAATATGGAAAGCTAAAGATGTTAGCTAAAGGAAGAAAATGACTCCAAATTAGTCTAGGCACGTCCAGGCATCCAAAACCAATCAAACAATACCTGAGGTATGTTTGGATGCCTGACACTAGGTAGAAAATTCAAAAATTCATATCTCCCTCTTTAGGCATCCAAATAGGGTGTTCTAGTTGCCACAAGTCATGGGAATATCTAATTTCTTCCTATAAAATTTTGTGACAATTGAACATCATTTGTTCCTTGAGTGACAGATTTCATTTTCAGACCAATGTGAATAGTACCATAAACCAAAATCAAAATTTTTCCCAACTTTTAAAATTTATCAAATATTCCATAGACCTCCAAAAATTTTGCACTTTAACTCCCAAAAAGCTCTCAACACGCTCTAAATGCATGCCAAATCTCAGATCAAGAAGAGCTCATTTGGATAAAAAGTGATATAGGTTTTCAATATGGTCAATTTTTGCTCCATACAAGATACCAAAATGTCCAAATGACTTCTCTTGATGTTTGACACCTTTTGGACAAGTTTATAAGCATGATTATGACTTATATGAACTGCCCAAATGGTCCCAAATCTCATGCATCTCATTTTGGCTGTTCCACTTCCATTTATGCATACATTTCCATAACACTAATTTGCCACCATATGTCTAAAATATACAATTTCATACATTTAACCTTAAACTTCATTTGTACATCATACATTAGCATAATTATACATATTCATAACCTCCTAGGACATATACAACCATAGATTACATCATTTGCCATCTATGTGGTCTTAAAGAACAAAATCTATACACTTTGATGTCATGCTCTCATCTCTCAAGTGATTGGCTCCCATTTTCTTGTTCTCTTGGTCCACCTAGTATGTTAAAACATTGGAGAGGAGGGAATGAGATTCAAAGAATCCCAATAGCTCATCTCCCTTTCAATCACACATCAAAGATGCAAAACAAGTCCCACAAATACATGCATGGGTATATTGACATGTGCAAACATTCAAGAAGCATTCTTGGCATTTAGAAAAGTCATACATGGCATATATAGGCTTGCCAAGTATGTAGATTAGCCTCACTCATTCACTTGTAGATTTTAGACTTGTCTCACCTATTCTTTAAAAGATTCTGGGACTCAACCTTACTCTTGGGAGTCAACCTCACTCTTGGGAGACTCTTTACTTTGTCTCAACCAATTCTAAGGATTCTTAGCTCATTCTCACCATGGCTAAGGGTTTTTGGCTTTACCACACTCAAGAAAATTAAAGCAAGTATCATAAACATCATATGAAAACATATTGTAACATCATGGTACCATGGAATAAAAGTCATGCTAAAATGCTTTTCATGGCTTAAAAATACACATACACACATTCAAAGACAAGCCAAGCATACATTCATGCATGAGAGAAGGAAGAGTGAGCTACCTTGCTTGCATTTACACACTTTTTTCTTGAGTCTTGAATCCTCTCTCTTGACCTCACACACCCAGGAAGGTGGAGATAATTTCTTTTGGCCTAAACACAATTTATGGGAGCCAATTAGGTTCATGGAATTAATTCTAAGGTCACACATCTTTCTTAAACACTAACTTGGTCTATTAACCCCTTTATGGTTCCAAGAATGCACCTAATGAAGCAACATCCATCAAATAAGTTCTAGGCTCCATTCTTTCCTTTCAAATATGATTCTTGACTCCTTTTAAACCTCTTGGCATCATCACACAATTAAAACAAAGAGCCTAACTACATGTTGTTTCTTTTGGTCATATTATAGAACCTAAGATACTAATTCATTCTCTAGGCCTCCTAAATTTTTTGCAAGGTTTTTCCTCATTTTCATTCATCATATATGACTCAAAAATGGGCTTGAAAGAATTTTAAACTCTCCTTGGGTGTCTTAACCCCCTTTGGCTGAAATTATGCATCATTTGGCCTTTATGGAAGTTTGCTTTGTTTTTATGGGGAGATTCATAGGGATCTTGGAAACTTATTTAAACATTCATTTAGGCCTAGGAATAATCACATCAAATCATATTTTCAAAGGAACTCATAAAACCCTAGGTTTGCCACCTTGAAAATCCATGGTCTTTTCTTGAATTTCTTTGCATATTCTTACTCTCCTCCCTTAAATTCATAGAATTCACCCTTGGTTTTGCCTAAAATTCAAGCCCCCTTGTAGCTACATATATGGGGCGAAATAGGGAGAAGAAGGGGGGAGGAATAGCTACCATAGGATGAAGATTTTACTTTATTTCCATGGCTTTTCTTGCTTGTTTCTTACTTTTCTTGGCCTCCTCTCTTAAAATCTGAATTTTCCCCTCTGTTCTTCTCTGAAAATAGATCCAAAAACTTCAGTAAAACTGTGACAACCCTACCTTCTAATTATTGTAATTATGGTTAAGTATTCGATTAATAATTAATTATCAAGGTTTGAGTGGTTACAATTATCACATTATGAAAATATAGGAAAAATTTAAACCTTGATGTTAGAGTCATCACCATACCACCTCAACAAAAATAGAATTCTCATAAAAGAAATCCTACTACCATAAGAGGCTTATGATTCAACCGTCTATCAGTTTCAATACCCAATAACCTCCCACAAGCACTCCTATATCATCTTATACCATTACCGTTGGAGAAATTGGGGTTTCTAGGTTCAAAAGAGTAGGTTGAGGACTTACGCTGCGGCCTAAACCTTCCCCGCTGCGGCCAAGTTACTCTCTGGAATCACTAGACAAATTTAACAAGTCTCGCCGCGGCGAGTTGGACCTTCGCCGCAGCCAACCTATGTGGCGCCGCGGCGGAACGCCTCCTGGAACTACTGCTCTCAACTCCTAAGATTCTCATCTCGGCACAATATATTCGTGCCACGGCGACTTTTGCTTCTGTCCAACCCTTATTTAATTTTCTCGACTCGCACCATAAAAGGACATAATGCGCCGCGGCGAGTTTTGGTTCTGTTACCCTCTTGGGTGATTTTTTCCACTTTGCGCCACGGCAGGATTGGTTATACCGCAGAGCCTTTCGGCTCTATCTCTCCTTTGGTCGCGGCGGAACTCTCTCTTGTGACCATATTACCCAAATTTCACCCTCTACACTCTAAATCTCATCTTAGAAACACTCTAGGTCCACCTACCCTTATTTTATGTGGTTCTAATGGTGTTTATCTACCCTATTTACCCATCAATCCATCCATTAGCATTACAAAACTTAATTACTACTTCCTACTTGCCCAACTAGCTCATATTAGCAAATTCATGGATATATGACACCAAGAACACATACATTAGCAGCAATTATCATCCCATGCACATTCCATAGAGATTCCATTCAACAATAGCTTATGTCCACATACAAGGTATCATATAACTACAATTCCCATATGGTAATCCATATCACAATTTCAACAAAACTACATATGTGATACTATAAGTTCATACATTAATATTCAACTATAATGAGACTTAAATTCTTAACGTTACATTTCTACCAAGCAAAATATAAACGCCTACACTTGGCAACATGATTACATGATGATGCTATGTAAATTAATAACAAAATTGCATCTACCTTATTCTACTCAGACCAAGTGTAGCTCCCCACACCCGCCCTCAGCTCATGGATGTTCATCCACTTGCTTACCCTTATCCTTACCCGAGGAACTTTCACCTGAAATATTAATCCCATAAAACGGGGTGAGATATAAATCTCAGTAACTAAGGCAATTCCATCATATATCCAGTTTAATTAGCATATAAACATGAATCAAAATCAACATTAGAATCATATCTATCATATCAGTAAATGAAACAATTGGGCTATCATGATTACTATCCCATACTAGCAATCATATTATCACACGTTAAAGGCCATTAACACCAGGAGAGGCCCGTTCACGGCACCTACTCCCTATTGAGCACAACCGGGGCTTAGTGCATCTGGGTTTGATCATAATCCAGTGCTCGATCGAAGCACATGCAAGGGTGGCAGCCGCACCACAGCTCCACCATGGACTCACAAGGTCCAATCACAATTCAACAGATAGCTAACCAATGCATTCAACATTTCAAATCATTCATATACAGCAACATATGAAATTAAATTAAATATATACATGGAATTGATATAAACCCAGTTACCTTACTTGTAGACACTTGCAACAGTCACCAATGGTGTAGAAATCCTCCTATAACCATAGCATCATAGAATTACTACTCTAATTCATCTTTAATAGTTACAATCAGTACCCAAAAAATTTAAGATGCTAATGACTACTTAAGAATCACTTATCCAGCTATTACAAGTCCCAATTTCAGATTAGAGTGTCATTCACCAGAAAACTCAATATTCCACCCAAAATCCTAAACATATTCGTACATAATTAATACCCATTTTATAAATCAGCTATGGGGGTCTCAAATTAACAAATGAAGCATCATAATGGAGGGTTTAAACTTACCCAAGGTCAGCCATAACCTCAACCTATGAATTTTGCCAAGAAAATTCTCAAATTTCCACATTTTAGATTTTGGGTAGAATGAAAATGCTCCAAATGAAAAACTAATCGGACCAAATTAAAGAGGAAGATGAGGGGATTAAGTTGTATAACTATTACCTTGGCTGAATCTTGCTCTAAATGTGAGAAAATGCAGAATTATTGCCCCCAACCCTAGCCTCCTCTCTAAGCTCCGAATTTTCTCTTTATGTTTTGTGTTTCAGCAAGTGTGAGGAAGAGGCTGGTGTATTAGGGTTTTAGTTGGGTTTAAGTGGGGTCAAATGTGGGTCATGGGTTGCTCCAAGATCCATCTCTTAATGGGCTTCAGGTTTTTTGCTTATTGGGCCAGTTTTTAGAGTGTTAGGCTGTAGAATTTTACTGGGCCAGTTTTATATGCAATGGGTTGCTAAAGTTTAATTGGGCCAGACTAAATTTTAAGAGCCCAAAGGTTTTAGATCTACACAAAGGTCATTGGGCCACTTAAAGGAGTTTATACAAGGTGGATTTTGGGCCTCCATCATACTAAATTGGGTTGGGTCTGTACTTAACCCATTGGGCCTCCATTAGCCTCTTCTCATAATCTATTAATTTAAGTTTAGATAGAATTTCTATCCTAATTAAATCTCAAACCCATTTTAATAATTTATCTCTCTAAAATCTCCATCTACTTAATTTATCCAATTATCCTATTTTAATTATTCCTAATTAGTCTAATCCATGATTAATACCTTAATTAATTATGGGGTTTTACAAAAACCATAGGAAAGAAAGCTTAAGAGGAGAGAAACAAGTTTGGAAGAAGAAGGAGCATGAAAATCCATGAAATTCCTTACCTTTTCCTTACTTTTTCTCCTCCTTTCTTCTCCTCCATGGTGCACCTAAGAGATCAAGTGTTTTCTCTGGTTTTTGGGCAAAATAGGTCGTGCAAATGAAGAGGAGAAGAAATAAGAAACTTAAAGAGTATTCAAGAAGCTTTCACTTTCTTAAAAATTTCAATTTTTCCCTTTATATTTGGCAATTTCGTTTCTGACTCATTTTAGCTCCTTTTTTAGAACCATCTTTTCCATTATGAAATTTAGGTTCCTAATTTAGTAAAATGCATTTGGAATCACTCAAATTAGAGCTAAAACTTCAAGAAAGAATTAGTCAAAGCTCAAGTCAACTGACGTTGGAAAACGTCCACTGGAGGCATTTTAACTGTCCCGAGGCTTTTTATGATTTTCAGGGCCTCTGAGAACCCCGGAGAACTCAAAAATTTTATTTAAAAAATTCTCCTGTGTGAATTCCAAAATTTTCTCAAAATAACGAAAATGCCCTTACTTTCATCAATCTTTTATTACAATTCATTTCTTTATTCTAACTCTATTTTTCTTTTCGTTTGAGTCTGGGATTTTCATTTTTAGGAGTTTAGAATGCTTCTTAAATTTGTTGAGACCTTAACTAAGTCATTTTAGGGGACTTCCTTTTGTATCTGGTAAATTTTGTTTGTTTATGGAGAAACTGTACATTATGTTTCTCGCGTTTTCTTTCATTTTCAAAAAATTGGATATTACAGTACACATGCTTAGTTCCCTTTCAAGTATAACACATGAGCTCTCAACATATCCTCTTAAATCTAAATGATCAACTCAATTTGTCCATCTGACTTAAGGTGATAAGATATGTTAAAACTCAATTTAGTTCTTATAGCTCCTTAAAGTGATTTCCAAAATCTAAAGGTAAATATAGGATCTCTATCAAATACTGTGCTATTGCATACCTTGTGAAGACTCACAATCTCTCTAATGTAAACTTGGGTTAATTGAATTGGTAAGAAGTAGGCAAACTTAGTACCTAAATCACATCAAAACCTAAAGATGTTATAAGTAAATCCCTCACAAAGTCCATAGAATTATTATCTCATTTCCACTTAGATATCTTTAAGGGTTGTAACAATCTAGCTAGTTTTTGATTCTCTATTTTAACCTTCTGATAAGTCAAACACTTAGAACATACTTGGCTACTAAAAATTTTTCTTAAGATCTTGATATATTTTCGTAATACCTGGGTAAATGTTATACCTACTCTTATGGGCGTTAACTAAAACCACCTCCCCCAATTTATCACTCTCTAGAATACATAGCCTATCTTGATATAAAATCATACCATCTTCATCAATGCTAAACTGTTTAAAATTACCTTGAAGAATCTTCTTTCTAACTTCCACCAGAAATTAATCATAAGCTTATGCACTTCAAATTAAGTCTCTAAAATCATTAAGAATCATAAGTTGACTCAAACAAAGACTTTTTGGATTAACAAAGATAGATAGATTGAAGTCTCTTAGGTTTTCAATCAATTGTTGTTCCTTAAGCATCATCATTGTCATATAAATACAACATTTTCTTTTCCTAGGTGATATTTAAAAACAAAATCATAATCCTTGAGAAACTCTGTCTACCTCCTTTATCTCATGTTTAATTCTCTCTAATTAAACAAATATTTAAAACTCTTATAATCACTAAAAATATCAAATATCACTTTGTATAAATAATGTCTCCAAATTTTTAAAGTAAACATTATAGTAGCTAACTTTAGATCATAGGTAGAATAATTTTCCTCATGTGATCTAAGTTATTTAGAGGCATAAGCTACTACCCTTCCTTGTTGTATTAACACATGCTCCAAACTATAAACTAGGGTTAAATTTTTTTTTTAAAAAAAGGTTATTATAAAAAACAACTCAAACTATCATAATCACCCAATTTGGAGTGGTTTAAAAATGGACAAAACTTACATACTATTGCTTATATCTTTGCTATATAGTTCTCTATTTAACAAATGACAAATGTATTTTTTTTTACATCTCACTAACTCTATTAATAAACTTTTAAAACCAAAACAAAAAAGCTTTCCATTTTAACAGAGGAAACCATCCAGCAAAGGAAGATGACTTGCCTTACTCCATCTTGTACCCTTTTCCATTTTAAGACTAAACCATCCAATGGAGGAAGACGCAATACCTATCTTTATTTTAAAAGTCAAAATCAAACTCATCGAAGGAAGCTGCCAAAGTTGTTGAAACTCAATACTTCATCAACTTTGGACCTTATAAATAGGCTTTTCATTTTGATTTCATTTTTTCTCTTTATATAGGCTTTTCCTTTTGATGTCAAAAAGGGTTTGAGTTTGAGACCTAACATATCTCTAGGAATAATCATGTTAATTTAATTCTAAATGTTCTATGTTTATCGGTATTCTTGCTAATAAATTCATAATTCATTAAAGATTGTACATGGTGAATGAAGAGTGAGAATGAGATATAGGTGATCATGAGAATGAGATTGGTGTTTATGCAGGAAGAGGATGACCAAATCAAAGCAAAGAAGAGTGATCGAGAAGTAACTTTAGAGTATTGTTGTGAATATCAGTGATTTAAAAATCAAATCGGACCAGTTGGTTCAACCGGGAACTGGTCCCTGATTCGATTCGGTTGGGTCAGAAAATCGACTAGCTAAAAAATCGATAAAAAATCGGTCAAACTGGTCAATAACCGACCAAAATCAGATCGATTTGAACCAGTTCGTACTCATTTTCTTTTTTTTATATAACAAAATAATTTATCCTAAATAAATTTAACAAATTAAAAATAAAAGGCAATAAAAAAGGAGGGAGTTGAAATATATATATATATATATATTAAAAAATAGAGAATATAAAAGAAGTAAAATATGTATACTTTGTTATTTTTTATATCTCTATTATATTTATATTCAATTTCCTAATAACATTTCTTTCAAATATAAATGTATTTAGCCAAAATTGCTATTTAGTTTTAGTTTTTTTATTTTTTAATAAGTAGTAGAATCTTAATATAATTTAAAAACTCTAAAATAATTTTTGTGATATCTTAAGAAATATTAAATTAATAATTAAATATTTAAAATTTACTAATATTCATTTTTTACATTAAAATTTTAATATATAAAATTTTAAAAAAATATAATTAATTAGTACCGGTTCGACCACGGTTAGACCAATGAACTGTGAAACAATGCTTTCACCGGTTCAATAACCAATCCGATTTTAAAAACATTGGTGAATATTGTTTCTAATTAACCAAAACAAATAAAAAGAAAAAAAGAAAGAAAATAATGTTGTTTATGAAAATTACTATCTTGAGAAATCATTCACTGGACTAATGTCTTTCTTTCTATATAAATTTTTTTTATGTGCCTTTCCTTCTTCCTTTAGTCATACATTATATCAAATTGTTTTGCTAAATGGTGTTGAAGCTTTTTTTTTTAAGCTTATATCAGAGTTTTAACTAATGTATTGTTTAGTTATTTCTTTATAAGTGGACTATTGAAGAGAAACAATACCTACATGCCACATGATTCACATCTTTCTTTATTAATGTTGATTTAATATGCACAAAAAATTGATGTAAGCAATACATACTGGCAAAGTGTTGCCAATGAGGAGTAAAGGTGTGCAAAGTATTGATGTAGGCAATACTATTATACATACAAAGTGTGAATCTCATGGTCAATAAGGTTTTGTATTGCATGAACTTTACCAAATCCTATCTTTGTCACATCTTTCTTTATTAAAATGTATTTACAAGTTTTCTTTCTAAATAATTGATTTAAATTGTTGTTATTGAGCTTTGTTAAGAGAAATATTCTTAGGGTTGTCATTGAAATAGTTGACTTAGTGATTATATGTTGTTATTGAGCTTTGTTATCATGGTTAATTCAATCTTATTATAATTATGGCTTGTTTATGTAGAACCTGTGCCATATTAAGCACAAGTACTTCTTTGTAGAAGTTTTATTGTGGATTTACCTACTTTCGCAAATTTATTAGTCCCTTTTAGTATTCTATTTTCATTTTAATTGGTTTTGTATTTGTGGCTTGTTTATGCAACACCCAAATTGATTAGTTGACTTCCTTCAAAAGCCTAGAAATGATATAGGTAGTGGTATCGATCCTAAACTAGACCATCATCCCAAGAAAAACAGGCCACAAGTGAAATATCTAAAACTAACTAGCAACATACAAGTAGTACAAAGAAATAAGTCTACTCAAAATATTCAATTATAGTATTTTCTTTGTAAATTAGTGAATACACCTATAAATTATAGTTCTTTTTTCTCCTATGATATATTGTCAGAATCGATGTACTATGAAATTATTTTTTATGGATAAAAGAATATGTTTGCTCCTCATTTTTTGTTAGAGGAGTTAGTCAGTGTGTTTGGTATCATATAACCTTCCTTTTATCCTAAATGTAAATGTATTTTTAATTATAATTTCATTGTTATATAATTCATATGTTGATGTAGTCATGATCAATGATTTCAAATTGCCTTATCACATATATGCTAGACTGTAACCACTATTTTAAGCAATTACAAATAGGGACATACTTTAAAACAATGCATATTGGTGCTTTTCATTTTCAACTCCAACTACATTGTACAAAAAAAGGATATGGTTTTGCCGCTCACACTAATATGAATTATAATAAAAATAATCTACAACTTCATCAATAAAGTTTTAACTATAACCTCTTTCTTGTGTAACGAAATCATTAATATAAAATTCTCAGATGTCCTTTATCTTGACATAATAAATAAGGTTTGGCTTTAGTTTGAAGCTTAGCACTGTAGCATTTTTGAACTTATAGATTTTGTGGTTTACAATTTTTAATTAGTCGAATATGTGATGATCCCTCATTTAGGTTTGGCATGTTAACCTATGTTTTGATTTTGGAAACAAAAAGGAGCAAAAAATATTAGCAAACAAGATGAAACTTATGCTAACATATTGAAAATATTGCATAACATAAGATTGGAACCTAGATCACATTAGAATTTGTATGTGCATAAACTTAACATCTTTATAGCACAGATGATTACATTTAATAAATAGTTGAAAATTAATATGGGTGTAATGAATAAAGAAATTTTGGTGACGATGAATAAATATACTTGTACAGATGGAGCTGAAGAAGGTGTTGACACCTTTGAGCATTGTTTTTTCTTTGACTTTTTCTTTACACAAGTTTTAGTTCAACCTTTAATATGAGATACAACATCTTTCCTTTTCATTCATTTCACCTAAAATGGATTTAGGATATTATTGTTGGTTGATCCATCTTACTTCATAATTATTTTTCTTTCTAAACTCTCATATGTATAATTGTCTTCTTGTGAACCCTCTTTGCTTCATAATTACTTGTCCTTTTGAACCCTTCTTTAAAACATACAATTTTTTTAGATATTATTATCTATTGATCCATCATGCTTTTGTTCATCAAATCTTTTTTAATACTAAAACCAATAAAGCAACATACGCATTGTAATATATATATATATATGCATGTTTTTGCCTTTGAAACTCTATTTCAGCATATGAAGATAAATCTGTTTTGTTGACTTCATAGTCTAAAGGAGGTTCACTTGAAACTTTGTTGTCCACTAATATGGGACTAGATAAGACTATAATATCCATCAAATTCATTATTAACAAAAAAAAATTCACTATAACAATGTGAGATTTTCAATGCAAGATAATAAATTAATAAATTATTATAGTTCCACATAATGTGCCACACATTAATAAATTAATGTGAGATTTTCAATATGAAAATTAATAAATTACTAAGGTTTCACATAATATGCCAAATGTAACACCCCAAAATTAATTAAGGTGTTAATAATAGATTTGGGTTAATTAAGAATAATTAATATGAAATAATCGAGTAAGTTAAGTGAATGAAAATTTTAAAGAGATAAATTATTAATATGAGTTTGAGATTTAATTAGGATAGAAACTTTATCTAGGCCCAAATTAATATAGGAGATCATGATAAGAGGCTAATTGAGACCCAATAAGTTAGATGCAGACCCAATCTGATTCAATGTGATAGAGGCCCAAGATCCACCTTTTATAGGCTCTTATAATTAGCCTAACAACCTTTGTGTAGACCCAAATCCTTTGAGCTCTTAAAACTTGGCCTAACCCAATTAAAACACAGCAGCCCAACACATGAAAGCTGGCCTAACAAAGTTTAAATTTGAAACCCATTTGAAGTTGGATCTTTGGAGTAGCCCATAACCTATAGAAAACCCAACTTAAACCCTAAAAACTAACCTAACCACCCCCAATTCTGCAGAACCACAAGGAACACACACAAAATTCAGAGGTCCAAAGGAGAGGCTAAGGTTCTTGGCATATTTCCACCATTTTCTACTTCTAGAGTAAGATTCAACTAAGGTAATAGTTATATAACTTAATCATCTCATTTTTCTCTTTAATTTGACCGGATTAATGTTCCAATTGGAGCACTTTCACCCACACCAAAAATCTGAAACTTGCCATTTGATGTTTCCATGATGAAATTTCGTAAGTTAAGGTTAGGGCTAACATTAGGTAAGTATAAACTCTTCTTTTTGAGGTATTTCTGCTGGTTTGAGACTCAAATGATTGAATTATAGTATGGGTATTAATTTTTCATGAATTTGCTTAGGATTTAGGGTGATATATTGAAGATTCTAGTAAAGGACACCTTTATTCCAAATTTTGGGAATTAGTAGTGGCTGGGGAGATTTTAGTACCATTGGTGGCTTTTGCAAATTTGTCTACAAATGAGGTAACTGGGGTTCATGTTAATTCTATGCATATGTCTATTTTAATTTTGTATTTGTTGCATGATTATGATTTTGATGCTAAATGAATTGGTTGGCTATCTGTTATATGTAATTGGACCTTGTGAGTCCATGGTAGAGCTGTGGTGCGACTACCACCTGTACATATGCTTCGATCGGGCACCAGGTTATGATCAGACCCCAGATGCACTAAGCCCTAGTTGTGCTCATTGGGGAGTGGGTGTTGTGGATGGGCATCTCCTAGTGTTATTGGCCTTCAACATGTGGAATTGTAATTACTAGTATGGGATAGTAATCATAGATAGCCTAATTGTTTCATTTACTGATATAACTAGTATGTTTTCTGATATTTATATGAAATCATGCATATATGTTAATTAAACTGGAATATATGAATGGAATTTTTCTTAGTTACTAAGATTTGCATCTCACCCCATTCATGGGATTATACTTTCAGGTGAAAGTCTTTCGGGTAAGGATAAGGGGAAGCAAGTGGATGATAATCTATAAGCTCTAACCATGTATAGAGGAAGCTATACTTGGGCTAATCTAAGTAGAGTAGATGCAATTTTGTTAATCTTATATATATAGCATCATCATGTAATCATATTGCCAAGTGTAAGCGTTTATATTTTAATTAGTTAGAATGTATTTATTAAGGAGTTAAGTCTCAATATAGCTTAGTTTTGGATGTATGAACTTATAGTATCTGATGTATGAACTTTATTGAATTCATGATATGATTTATTATTGGGAATGTCATCATGGGATATATGAGATTATTGATTTGAATCAGTGATGCATGAAATCTTTAAGAGAATGCATATTTGAATGATAATTGTTGGAAGCTTATGAAAATTTTCTATTATTAATATATGAATTTGCTAACATATGGTAGTTGGATGAGTAGGAATTTATACTTAAATTTTGAATTGGTAATGGTAGAATAGTTAGGTAAATAAGGTACATAAATACTATTAGGGTTGCATAAATTAAGGTAGAGTGGTCTTAGGGTGTTATTGGAAGGAGAGTAGAGAGTATAAGACAAGATTTTAGAAGTTATAGGATCAGAAGGTATTTCACCGCGGCCAAAATGTTATTAGTCGTGGCCAATAGAGGCGAAGTTGCCCAAGGAGAGTACCAAAGAGCAATTCACCGGGTGAAAGGTGGAATTAGCCGCGGCAAAATGTGAGAGGCAAAATTGAGAGTCGTGCAGAGGGTAATTCGCTGCGGCTAAACAGGAATTGGCCGCGGCGAACTTTTATATTTGTCAGGTGTTCCAAAGAGGAATTAGCCGCAGCAAAAGGGGGAATTGGCTGCGGCCAATAGTGAGAGGCGAGCGAGGTAGGTTCCAGGAGGCTTCCTCACTGTGATGCCATGTAGGTTAACCGCAATGAAGGTCCTGCCGCAACGAAATCTATGAAGATAAAGAGTGAACTTGAGAGCAATTGACAGCAGTGCAAGGACATTTAGCTGCGGCTAATGGTCCCAAAACTTTCATTCTAACTTAGAAATCTTAGTTTTTCATATGGTAACCCCAAGGGATGATTTAGAAACATTGGTAGAAGATTCTTGTGAGTTGAAATTAATGGATAATAGAATCAAAGTCTTATAAATAAATGTTTGTTTCCCTAATGTACATGAGTGCTTGTAATTATATGGTTGATGACTCTAATAACATTAAGGTTCAAATTTCCCTATATTTTCTGAATGAAATTAGTCGTAATGTCTTGTAACCCCAATTTATGATTATTAATTACATATTTAACCTTAATTACAATGATTAGAAGTTAGGGTCGTCACACCAAATCAATGAAATTGCTAAATATAAAAGCTGACTAGCCTACTATTTAAGAATACAAAACTACTACATGGCTTCATTCGTACACAACAATAAAAGATGCCTCATATTTTGTTTTTTTATTTGATAACAATAAATCTTTTAAGTGAAAGAAAGAGAAATTAAACAATAGAAACGAGAGGCAAAGTGAAAAAGGAATAAGAAAGGAATAGTAATGGTTGCAATATAAACTGCAACCAAGGCTACAATCTCCAAACTATTGAAAGACAAGATATATATATAATAGTTTGTAAGCATTAAAATATCTTTGGCAAAATCAATAAATGAAATGGCACTAAATATTAAAAAATTCAGTACCTCTAGCAATGGTCTTCACTAGTTATCTTGCTTTTCATCTCTTTATAAGATTTACATCAAGTTAAAATTCCAATTTTAGAAAGCTAACTAGAAAGAAGAGAAAAAAAGATTTTGATTTAAAGGTAATTACCTTTTGCATTTTTGGTTGCTCTGGCCCTTTCTACCATGGAAAACTATTAAATGGCCATATAGGAAAGGGGAACAAAAAATAGGCACTAATTTTTCCATATTTGGCACATTGTATAAATCAAGGAGAAACTAGGAAGATGTTCTGTACTAAGAGCGTAATAACTACAATAATCAAAGGTATTTAGAAATTACCTGGTGGCAATGGAATTCTCTAATAGTTCTAATGACTTTGATAATTCTAATAACTTTCTCCAACTACTCTTGAGATTGAGAAAAGTAGGAAATGGAGTAGGACCCCATTCCTTTAATTCACAACTTTTTTTTTTTAAATATTCATTAACAAAGTTAATGAGATGGGTGGTGAGGTGAAGAAAAAAATATTTATCATTTGTTAATTAAAGAATATAATAACAAAGATATAAGTAATAATACATAAGCTTTGTCCTTTAAAAATGAATGGGTAAATTGGATTAGCATATTTACTAAATCATCTTAACTCATTTCGTTATTATTTCTTGCTTAAATTATACAAACTGTCAAAATATTCTCTATAAAGTTGTACTTGAAAATTTCTACTTAACCAAAGTGCAATGCAATGAAGTTCTAATAAATAATTGTTAAATTTATCTATTTATTTATTGACCAAAATTAGGGCCAATTTAAAATTTCAACTTTTATTTTCCATTGTTAAGGTTAAAATACTATAAGGAATCATGAACTTGCTCAGAAATCTTATTGACAAGATCCTAGATCCTAATACTAAGACATAACCAAAAAAAAAACACTTATATCAGTTTACAAGACTAAAATCTTGTTAACAAAGTCTTCCAAAAATCTACTAGATCCTAGATTAGACTTTAAACCTTAAACAAAGCCAAAAGATTAAAGAAAGGGTTTGATGGCACTTAAGAAATCCAAGTGGACTCACCTAAGCAAAACTATATTAAGAGTTCATAAAATTCCCTAAACTCTCAACCACAAAATCCTACTATCTATGAGCTATTATAAGAATCTAAAAATCCCTAAAATACACGTAAATCCTATGAACTAAGCATTAAACTAGTCCATGGTAGAAATAAGACATATTTGATAGAAAAGACCCATAAAAGTACACTTTTTTCTTATCTAGGCACCCTTGAAATATCTTAAAACTTCTTCCCACTCTTTCACATTCCAAATATCCCTAAATCAACATCTACAACAACAAAAGCCAAAGAAAAACAACTCAAACAACCACCAACATGCTAAATCAGTAGCTAAAACCAACCCATAGTCATCCAAAACTTCTAGAACCACTTCCATACACTTATATGCATAATATAATATCTATTTCTATTAAAGAATCCCTGAGAAAGTAAGGACAACTAAGCAAAAGACATAGGACAACAAACACTATGCATCAAAAACATGGCAACAGCAAAAATGCACCAAGCCATTAAATTAAACTACTTAGAGCAAGGTTAAAAAATCTAAAGAAAGTTGTCTAAGTAAAAAATCTCACACTTGGCTCCTAAATTAAAATTTGACCTCTTAACCCCTAAATTTGATACCATTTGGCTCCCAAATAATCTAATACCTAGGTTTTGCGTGTCCAAATTTTGCTAACACTTCTAAAATGGTTCTAATCCTTAATTATCATTTTTTCACTAAAATAAAGTTACTAATCATAGTTTTCCTCTCATATAAACAATTTGTTACATTAACCTATATAAAGCTCGTTAATGGTTAGCAAGGGAATTAACTTGCATTTTACAAAGTCTAACCTTGTTTAACCACTTCAAACACAAGCCAAACGACTAATGCAAACCTACAGTACTTCCAAAAGCCAACAATATCAGCTAGGACACCTATGGGATGCATAGCAACCACTAAGTCCCTACATATACACATTTCAACTTATACATGCCTGAATGGATAACTAACTTTTGTTTTGTATATAATCATTAACATAGGAATGACCAACAATAAAATGAGGTTATTATACCTCCAATTCTAAATATTACAAGGTCATAGCATATATAAGAAAAATTACATTATGCATCTATATGTCTTCCATATACATATTTACATCCCAAAATAGCCACAATGGCCAAAAAGAAAAAAAAATGAACATGTGGAATATATATATATACACATTATTAGTATTTATATTTATATTTATACATCAAAAGACCATGCACAACCTCTTGCACTATCCCTTATAATCCTACTCAAGCTTCAAGCTACTTCTTGAACCTTTTATTTGAACTCTTCCTTGAAATTATGTGAGGCATGGCCTTTTCACTAATATAATCCTTCCATCATATAAATGGTGTAGTAAGGCATGACCTTCTCACCGATTTCAAGCATAAACATCATAATTGAGTGGGGAGGAATGGCCTTCTCACCCAAATCGTCTTACATACATTTCATAGGTAATCAAATAACAAGAATCTTGTAAACATGCATTCCACATAATAGTTCAAAGGAAATATATTCAAAAAGACAATCAATTACCTAAATAACAACCCAAAAGTTCCCTAGCCACTCTCCCATACAGCAAAGCTCTAACTCTTGCTCCCAATATGCCTAATTTAACATAGTTACAACTACTAAAAACAACCAATCAACAAGAAAGTTTGAAATTACTAACTTACTAAATAAGAAGCTATAAAAGTTTTATTCTTTACCTATACTTGAATTCCTTCAAATACTTCAAATTTCTTCACTCCCCAACCAAAATCTCCTTCAATTTTCCCTTGATTGGACAGGGTCAAAAATAGAATAGCCACATAGTTAGTATCATTTTATCATATTTAAGAATGCCAATTTAGTAATTAAAGGTAATGCTACACCCTTGCTCTATACCTTAAATTCCTATATAAATAAGCTAGCTTCAAGCCTTTTTAACTTACTTTTTGGTTCAGATTATAAGAGTTCATTACCTACACATTATTGGCTAACAATTGGTAAATTAAATTAAACTACAATTATACAAGATTTCCCTCTCCTTGCATATCTCCCAAAGCTTGGCTCGAACACTAGCAAAAACATCATTCATGTAGCATTATAAATATACAATTAGAAAGCTATACCTTGATGAAAAATTCTAATTTTCTCCTTCCTTGAAACCTTAGTTGAATTGAGAAGCAAAACTCTGCTTTTTCCTTCAAGCCTCAGTTAAAATTTCTAGTAGCAACCAAAGGCAAATTCCATATGTGAAACCCATAAATTTTAGCTCAAAATAACTACCACTTAATTAACTTCCTTCCTTCACCTTCATCAATTTTGACAAAGAACCATCCTCTCCTTCAACATCCTTTCATGAACATCAACTTAAAAATTAAAAACACCAAGAAGAAGTGCACAAGGTAGGGAAAAGTTTTTGTGAAGCTTACAATAGCAAATTTCCACATCTTCCTCTCCATGCAAGGCTTCAACTCATGACTCCATGGTTGCACTTTTTGGATGAATTAGTCTTTCTTTGGTTGCTGTTGTCTTGTTTTGCTGAATATGAGAGAAAAATAGGTGACTAGATGAAAGTTAATTAAGTTGGTGGAGGTATAAACATGTTTGGCTGCACATTCTTGCTCCTTCCTATACTTAATAACATTTTAAGTATTAATTTCTTACTTGATTCGTCTCTTTTAATATATATATATATATATATAATTATATCATTACTCAATTTCATATTTTAATTCAATTATCTTTCTCTTAAATATGTTCATTTAAATCTTTTAAAATTTTAATTTAGCTCACTCTTTTCTTAATTTCTAATTAATTCTATATTGTGATGTAATACAAATTTTTTTTAAATTTTATTGAAATTATATGAACCTCACTTAAAACAAAAAGCTATGTTACATTTTAGCCTAATTTTATTTTATTTTTACTAAAATACCTTTAATTAACATAAATGCATATTTTCTTTCGGTTAAATTTCATAAAAACAAAATATACTCTTTTTTAATTTTACTTGTGCATATTTAAAAACAAAATTTACTCTTTTTATTTTTATTTGCACATATGTATTATTTAAGTTAATAAACAGTATTTTAGTTAAAAATTTAAAGCATAACTAAATTTTATACTTTAAAAACAACAATATTTATATAATTTTAATAAAATTTAATAAAAAATTATGTAATATACTTTTATCTTTTAAACATCTCACTAATAAAATTGAGAGTATACATATCAACTCACACAAAACAAAAACACATCCAAGAAAAACCAAAGAAAGTCTCTCCCTCAAATTAATTAAAAAAAAATTAAATTTTTTTTTTTGAAGGATTCAAATCCTACCCACTCACTACCAAAAGCATTCCTGTGAGCCAAAAGGAAAGAAGGAAAAATAATAAATAAATAAATAAATAATAAATAGAAAACCCTTCCATTTCTTTCTCCCTTCTCATGGCTTCCCGCACCCTCCCGCTCCCAAAGAAAGAGAGTCATCTTCACCGGCAGCAATAAACGACGGCACAGCAGCAGCAACAGTGGTGGTACCAACGCGACTTCGAAGAATCTCCTTCACCTATCCCTCCCATTTTGGCACTAGCAAGCTCAAGGGACAAAAGAAATCCCAAAACCAATTTTGTCTTCTTCTCCATTATGCTTCCCTCACCTTACGGCAAAAAATCCCACTTTGAGCGACTCCCCTGTTCTCCCCCTAAACAAAACCGAAGCACCCTGTAGAATCCGTTAATTCCCTTCGGTCATAACAGTATGCAAAAGGAAGGATACATTTTTGTCCATCGCAGGTGAGGCCATTTCCGTTCTGTTCCTCTCTATTTGATTTGTGTTCTTCTCCTGTTCTGAATTTTCTTTTTTCGGTTGTTACCGATGAATGGTCCAATGCTGGTACATAGGTAATTTGGGCGATTTAATCCCAACTAACAGAATTGTAAAATGCATATCCACCATAGTAGTTTTAGTTTCATATTTTTTGTAGACCGTTTGTGTTGGAGATATTAATTTAGGCGTTTTCGGTTTCTAGTTCTTGTTTGTCTTAGGGTTGTTCAGGGGTTACTTTCATTTGGTTAAGCTCTGGTGCTGCTGAAATTGCTAAATGCCTGTCCTTGTTATGGCAATTTGATAGTAATTCATGGATGTCCTGTTCTTTCTGGTTATATGGTTCAAGATTGGTTTGAATTTCATGCTGCTAGGATCTGGAAACTCCTAATATCCCTGTGATGAGACTGCTTCAGTTTTGGGAGTTTTGTTTTGTATCCTTTTTTGGGTCATGTATTAGTTCATAAGGAAATTACTTGAAAATTCCAGGGAATTGTAATATTGTATAGTTTTTAGTTTCGAATGTGATACAATGGTGGATTTGAGGATTTTTGGTTTGAGTTTATCTTCTGAAAAGTCTTGATTCTTTTGATAAGGCTTGATGATCCTACTTGAGTAGAGACTTGTTTGCATTTGACGTGAGTCTGTAGTATTTAAATTAATTCTGTTTTTCTTTAAATTCGTTGTTTTTTTTCCCCCAATTTGAAATATGTTTCTGGTTTTGTTTTTGCTTAAATATTTGTTGCTGATATATCTTGTCTAAACTCTGATTCATAGGTGTTGAAATTTCTTGACAAAACACTAATTCTTGGTGCTAGGGTTGCATGTCTAAACTTTGATTATTGGTACTGAAATTTCATACAGAATCATGTTATTAGTTAATATTTAAATCCAAAACGGGAAACCAGGTCTTTTTTTAGTAGAAAAAATTGAGGCTGAAGTTCCGAATTTGATAGGAAAACTTACGAAGGGTTCCAATTTTGTTTAGTCTTTAGAAGGGCATAAAAATAGGAAGGAAAAACGCATTTAAATGGAGTGTTCTTTCCAGCAAAAGGGCGAGCACAGGGGAGAGAGAGAGAGAGAGAAAGAATAGAAAGAAAAGTAAAAAAGAGGAGGGGGTAAGAAGAAGACTTGATGGCTGACTAGGATGCCAAATAAGCAATAGAAATGCCAAATAGATGCAAAAAATGGCAGGCATGCAATTCTTCTCATGCAAGTTGACAGAGTTTTATATTAGGAAAATATTAAAACTTTTTAGAACAATTTAGTACACAATTGGACTGAATAAATTTTTTTGGACAAAATCAAAACTCAGCTTAGACTTTAGGGATGAAAGCTATACTTTATCCTTGTGTTTTTTATTTTTGTCTTTTTTAATATATATTTAAAGATAACGATAGTTCACATAACTGGATAATACTGGCCAATTTGACCAAAAAAATAGTGAACCAATCTAGTTACCAGTCTCATCACACTTGATGAACTATTAGAGACAAAAGTCAGGGGATGGTAAAAATGTCATTATAGAATATGATTCCTCACATCATCAATAATTGACTCTAAAATAACTCCACTTCCAATTTTAAAATTTTGAAGTCATTTTCCACTTTTCAAACTAAGAACTCCAAATTGCTCTGGTATAGGAGTGTAGATATTTCAAGTACAAATTCCACTTATTTCCTTTTATTTTTAGTAATTTACTAGCTAGTGTTACTATATGTTTTACTTAACCTTACCTTTTTGCTGATGATGATCAAAATAATTATTAGTTGTTTATGATAAAACTTTTTTTAAAGTGTTTTAAGTCACTTTTTATTTTGAGGAAATTTAAATAGTTATTAATTTATAAGCAAAAAAAGTTTTTTTAAAAAATTCTTTAGATATATTATAATTTAATTAATAATTTGTTTGTAATGTTGAAAAAAAAAACTTCTCATTTTTTATTCTTATGAAAGAATATTAATTTATTTTTTCTAAAAATATTTTTCACAGAAAGTTAGTTTCACTAAAACGTATAAAATTTTTCCTCTTTTCAATTAAAAGACATTCATACCACAAGAACTAAGAGAAAGGAAGAAAGCATTTTTATCCTACGACAGATAGAAGCATGAATGCTTGAGAAAAAATTAGGTGAGGAAAGAGAACAATGGCCAAGAAACTCCCTAAAAGGATTTTAAGATTATTTAACTGTCTAACAAGATAGAGATTAGTTGCTGCACCAA
This sequence comes from Erythrophleum ivorense, assembly GCA_026724425.1. NCBI lineage: Eukaryota > Viridiplantae > Streptophyta > Magnoliopsida > Fabales > Fabaceae > Erythrophleum > Erythrophleum ivorense. Next base: position 52,505 of record JAIUCV010001495.1, read on the forward strand.
ACCTACTTCTGCCATGCACAAAGTGGTAATTATTACATTCAAGTAACATTATTTGTACTCACTTCTTGTTAGATGCTGACAATGAAATTAGCCTATTGAAGCTAATTCAGACTTTTTTCCCCTCTTACCATGAGACAGGGATAGGGATTGTCTCTCAGTCAATGCACCTTAAATGTTCCTTCAGATCTTTAGCCATCTCAAACTCCCTATTACTCCATCGCTACCTAACTTTACCCACTATTCTTCATTATTCAACTATTCCGCATAATCCAAACTCAGAAGAGCATCATCTGTATGGTCATCTGCTGCAGTCTTGCTTGCAGCAATGCAGGCAAATCAAACACCACCGTCTGTTTGATGAAATTTCTGAGAGCCGAACCTGGGCCTCAAGAAGTAGCAAAGTCATTCACGCCCACAGCATTAAAAATGGAGTTGAATCTAAAGGGTTACTTGGAAATGCCATTGTTGATCTCTATGCTAAGTGTGGCAATGTGGGCTTTGCTGAGAAGGTGTTTAATCGGGTGGATAATAAGGAATTGCTGGCTTGGAATTCGCTTCTTGTTATGTACTCAAGAAATGGGTTGCTGGAACGGGTTCTTCAGTGTTTTGGGTCTTTAAGAGATTGTGGTCTATTGCCTAATGAATTCACTTGTGCTATTACTCTGTCTGTATGTGCAAAACTGAAGAATGTTGAACATGGCAGGCTTGTTCATTGTTGGGTAATCAAGATAGGTTTTGAATCAATTTCTTTTTGTCAGGGTGCTCTTATTGATTTCTATGCCAAATGCAACTGCTTGAGAGATGCTCGACTGGTATTTGATGGGGCTGTGGACTTGGACATTGTTTCTTGGACTGCTATAATATCTGGTTATGTTCAAGTTGGTTTATTGGAGGAGGCAATCAACATGTTTGAGAAAATGCAAAAAGCTGGTTTTTATCCGGACCAAGTGGTGTGCATAACTGTTATAAATGCATGCTTGAGTTTAGGAAGGGTGGATGATGCATGTGAATTATTTGAACAGATGCCCACTCGCAATGTTGTGGCATGGAATGTAATGATTTCAGGTCATGCTCACAGAGGTCGTAATGAGGAGGCCGTTGCATATTTCCTTGAAATGAGGAAGGCTGGTATAAAATCCTCAAGATCCACTTTAGGAAGTGTTTTAAGTGCAATTGCCAATTTAGAGGCTTTGGACTATGGGTTGCTAGTTCATGCAGAGGCAATCAAACAAGGTTTGGATAACAATAAATATGTAGGAAGTTCTTTGATCAATATGTATGCCAAGTGTTTCATGTTGGATGCTGCAAAGCAAGTCTTTGATGCTATAGATGATAAAAACATTGTCATATGGAATGCCATGCTCGGAGGTTATGCACAGAATGATTATGTTGATGAGGTTATGGACTTGTTCTTCAGCATGACGAGATGTGGTATTGACCCGGATGAATTTACCTACACCAGCATTTTAAGCTCATGTACTTGCTTAGAGTACCAAGAAATGGGTCGCCAGTTGCACTCCATTATTGTCAAGAAAAGATTTACATCTAATTTGTTTGTGAGCAATGCATTGATAGATATGTATGCTAAAGCTGGGACTTTGAAGGAAGCTAGGAAGCTGTTTGAGCTCATGGAAAATCGAGATAATATCTCTTGGAATGCAATTATTGTTGGATATGTGCAGCAAGAAGACGAGACTGAGGCTTTCAACTTGTTTCAGAGAATGATTTCACATGGTATCATGGCTGATGAGGTGTCTTTGACTAGTATACTTAGTGCTTGTGGAAATGTTAAGGTACCGGAGGTAGGACTACAAGTCCATTGTCTGTCAGTTAAGTTGGGTTTAGAAAGAAGGCTTTGTGCTGGAAGTGCTCTTATTGACACATATTCTAAGTGTGGGGCCATTGGAGATGCACAAAAAGTATTTTCTTGCATGCCTGAATGGAGTGTTGTCTCTCTAAATGCTCTGATTGCAGGGTATGTTCAAAATGATACAAAAGAAGCTGTTAATCTTCTTCATAAGATGCATATCATGGGACTGAAGCCATCTGAAATTACATTTGCAAGCCTTATAGATGCTTGTAGGCCTCAAAATATAACATTAGGCATGCAGATTCATTGCGTCATCTTAAAGAGGGGTCTTTTGTGTGGTAGTGAATTCTTAGGTGTCTCTTTGTTGGGCATGTATATGGACTCACAAAGAATTGCAGATGCAAACATTCTTTTCTCAGAGCTTTTTGATCTTAAAAGCACGGTATTGTGGACTGCTTTAATTTCTGGACATACTCAAAATGATTGCAGTGATGAGGCCTTGAACTTGTACTGGAAAATGCATGAGAACAATATCTTACCTGACCAAGCCACATTTGTTAGTGTTCTTCGAGCTTGTGCTCTCTTATCTTCATTGCAAGATGGAAAAGAGATACATTCTCTGATTTTCCATACTGGTTTTGACTCAGATGAGTTGACTGGTAGTGCCCTCATAGACATGTATGCTAAATGTGGGGATGTAAGAAGTTCTGTGCAGGTATTCAAAGAAATGAGTTATAAAAATCATGTTATTTCTTGGAACTCAATGATTGTTGGGTTTGCCAAGAATGGGTATGCGGAAAATGCTCTGAACATATTTAATGAGATGAGTCAATCATGTGTTACGCCGGATGATGTCACATTCCTTGGGGTGCTTACTGCTTGTAGTCATGCAGGGTGGGTTCCTGAGGGTCGTCGAATTTTTGATATCATGGTCAATCATTATGGTATTCAGCCTAGAGTAGATCACTATGCCTGCATGGTTGATCTTCTTGGTAGATGGGGGTTTCTTAAAGAGGCAGAGGAGTTCATTGACAAATTAGATGTTGAACCCAATGCCAGGATTTGGGCCTCACTATTAGGTGCTTGCAGAATACATGGAGATGAGAAAAGGGGGCAGCAGGCAGCTGAGAATCTCATGAAGGTAGAACCTCAAAATTCCTCTCCTTATGTATTGCTTTCTAATATATATGCTGCATTAGGACATTGGAATGAAGCAAGATCTTTGAGGAGAACAATGATAGAGAAAGAAGTCCAAAAGATGCCTGGATGTAGCTGGATTGTAGTGGGGCAGAAAACAAACTTATTTGTTGCTGGTGATAAATCACATTTTAGTTCTGATGAAATCTACAAAACTTTGAAACATCTGATGACACTGATGAAAGAGGATAGATTTCAGGAGGGTGGAACGTTTCAGGTTGCTTAAATTTAGTCATTTGAAATAGTTGGAGTTCTGCAGTTAACTCTAATTTGCTTCCTGACTGGACATAATTATGCATATTTTTCTGTAAGGGACGAGAAAGGATAAGATAGGTATAACTTCTCCTTTATTCCTTTTTTTTTTTTTTAATTTTATGTTTATTAGGAATTTTAGAAATGGAAAAAAGGAAAAATTTTGTTTTATAAAAGTTGAACATGATACATTTATTGAGAGCAGTATGGTGGCAATTTTGTTTGTTTCCTGTAATGCTTAATTGTTTTCTCGCTCAGGTTATTTTGTGTCATGATGCTGTTGTTATATGACGTAAAATTTGTGTTTTTGGTTTAAGAAGTTCAGAAGACACCGAAATTCCTTCATATGTCTCCTTAATATTTATGTTAACATCCGTGAGACTTAAAACTTACAAGATATAGTAGCTTAAAGCACAACAGTTAAGATAAGTGGAGGATTCAAAAGGTATGATTTGCTGAAATTTTTGTACATGAATACTCTTGCAGACTGAAATCTTTTGGTCAAGAAAGATTTTAAGGAGATGCTTGAAGTTTGCTTATAAAACCTCACCCATATTGATGCATTATAGCAAACCAGTCATAATCATTTCTTTAAGAATGTTGCTTACTAGACTGAATCCATAACTGAGTATGATGATCATATTTGGCGCATGAAGTTTCTAGGGACTGTTATGCCTATCAAGACTTATTCAACTACTATGACTTGTGTTTTCTTGTTCTAATACAGATACTGCAAGATTTTATTGTTCCACTTGTCCGTACATAATCAATGTTCTTACTGTGCCTCCTTCCTTCCTTCCCTCTCTGTCTGTCTCTCTCATCAGTCATTACAGGAAAACAAACAAAACTACGTTTTATTTGACTGACGGGTAGACTTTGTGAAGTTGAAAGGTAAAAAATTTGGGAGTTTCTGTGTTATTTATCCACATAACAGGGTAAAGGTGGGCCAATGTGATATTTATTTTCAACGTTTATAGTGAAAGTTTAATGCTTACTGTTGATAAAATTTGATCACGTGGTGCTAAGAGATCTATTATTTGTTGTTATTTCTTTTGTCTTGGCAATGTGTAGTGGTGGAAGAGCCTTCTCTTTTGTTACTCTTTAGTCTTAGGTCTATGGCCTCCACTTCCACCAGTTCAAAACTTGGTTATGGGGTTTGATTTCTTTCCTGTTACCTTTATAGCTATCTGGAAAGACTTAAACTCTTATACCAATCTCTAGCCATTCAATTTTTTATGCTCTAATGGCTGAAAATTGTCCCGTTTGTTAGTACAGTTTGACTTGGACAGAGAAAAACAATCTACATAATAGAATAAAGCAGTTTCTCCAAGGCATTAAATGCAGCATGTCTGCCATTTGTTGTCCAAAAGATGATGCCACATCAGCTCAGAAAATTTGAATAACATTTTACATATGTCAACCAATGTTTGATATGGCCCATTACATTTATGCCACATGTATATCCATCTTCAAAAGCTCGATGATGGCATATTATTTCATATTTAAACTTATACTGTCCATTTGCCCATGAAAACAGCAATCAATTAATAATGCTGCCGGAACTGACCTATAGACAGAGTGATCATGCTTCTCAAGCATTATCAGAAACTGTGCAGATTTGAATTTTGAATCATTATATAAACTGACTTTTGAAATACATAAGGATTTATTGTGGCTGCTTCATTTTCAATCAGTTTGTGTTGATAATTTATTGTGGAAATCCCAATCATTAATATAGGATTATATGTTTTTTATTAGGTTGTAAATAGTCTTATTTATAGGAGTTATTTTAGGATCTGTTTTATATTCTTCCTTTTTTGTATCCCTGATTATTGGGTCCCTCTTTATTGCTCCTTGTGTATATGTCCTGTATCGATCTTCCACAAAATGTAGAAGAAAATAATATTTTTTCCTCCAAGCACACATGGTATTAGAGCCTGAGGAGGGGGATGAGATGCAATTTGAGACCGAAATGGAGTTGAACCCCAAGGTTGGTGATGGAAACACCTCATCATCGCCCAAGCCCGAGGGCTTCTCCATGTGCGATCTGCGCCTGGTGGGAAACCTAGTGGTAGCCTCTAACCTCGAAGGCTCAGCGGTCCTAATCGTCCCTAAAAAACTCACAGGTGATAATTATTGGGAGTGGGCTCAGCCTATGAAACTGGTAGTAGAAGGCCAAAACAAGTTGGGGTACCTGATAGGCAAAACTTTTGCTCTAGACCGCACGAACATGTTTGCTCTGCGACATTGGAAGACCAAAAATTCAATGGTCTCTTCATGGTTGGTGAATGCGATGATCCCACCGATTAAGAAAAGTTTCATGTTTCTGCCATTAGCACGAGATATATGGGACGCTGTCTGGGAAGCATATTCTGATGGTGAAAACGTCTCTCAAGTTTTTGAAATTAAAGCAAAATTATGGCAGATAAAACAAGGGACTTGCAGCCTCAATGAGTATTGTCTCAACAAAATGGCAATCTCAACAGTGAGGAAGACTAGCGTTGTTCTGAAGATGCTGTGAGATTTCACAAACGAGTTGACAAAGAGAGGTTATTTGAGTTTCTAGAGGTCTTGATAAAGACCTTGATGCTGTGTGCGGACGAATTCTCAGTCGTGTGCCACTACCTTCTGTTCGTGAAGCATTTGCAAAAGTAAGGAGAGAAGATTCCAAGCTACGGGTGATGCTGAAGGATGAGAACTAGTCTCACACACCCACTTTTGAATCCTCTGCTTTAGCCACTCGTACATTTGATTCGAAGTCCTCTCGAGGAAAGCCTGTATGTGAACACCGCAAGAAGAGTGGTCATACAAAGGGTACATGTTGGGATATTCATGGTAGACCTCATGATTGGAAATCAAAAGGGGGAAAAAGTCGTGGGTATCATGCTACTACAAGTGGTGGACCAGACAAGGCAAAAGAACTCCCTAATACGCAGCCATCAATCTCAAATAATCAATTGAGTAAACTTATAGAGATGTTGACTGTTATGCAGAATATAGAACAGTCCCAAAGAAGGCAACCTGTTACCACAGTTGTTCATCGAGGTAAATTCTTACAAGCCTTATCTACTATAAAAAGTTTTTGCTCTGGTAACGGTTGGATTGTCAACTCTGGAGCCTTAGATCACATGACAGATAATCACATACTTTTTTCCTCTTATACTCTTTCTGTTGGAGATCTCAAAGTTAAGATTGCTGATGGTACTTGGTCTACTGTTGCGGGAACAGGGAGTATTAAGATTTCTCCAACTCTTACACTTCATTCAGTCCTCCATGTTCCCAACTTGAAGTGTAATTTATTATCTGTTAATCAATTGACCAAGGAGGAATGCTGTTATGCTGACTTCTTTGCTACTCATTGTGTTTTTCAGGATTTGTCAATGGGGACGACAATTGGCAATGCTAGGGAATTCGATGGCCTCTACTACCTGGATGAAAGTAGTATGAAAGACTTAAATTTTTGTAATATAGTGTCACTCCCCAGGGATAATGACCTTTGGTTATGGCACCATCGTCTAGGAAATCCTAGTTTCCAATACTTGTCTAAGGTGTTTCTTTCTTTATGTTCTAATAAAGATGTTTCCTAGTTTCATTGTGATGTTTGTGAACTTGCAAAGCATCACAGATCTTCTTTTCCAAGAAATGAATACAAAGCATCTCAATCGTTTTCTACTATTCATAGTGACCTTTGGGGACCATCTAAAATTCCAAACAGAACCAATGCACAATGGTTTATCACTTTGATTGATGATCACACTCGAGTTAGTTGGGTATATTTGTTAAGGGACAAAACAGAAGTTTCCTCAATGTTTGTTGAGTTTTATAACATGATAAAAACGCAATTCCAAACCTGTCCGAAAATTCACCATACTGATAATGGGGCTGAGTACATCAACAAAAGTCTTGGTCAATTTCTCAAAGACAATGGCATTCTTCACAAAAACACTTGCGCTTACAGTCTTCAACAAAATAGGATTGCTGAACATAGAAATAGACATCTCTTAGAGGTTGCCAGAGCCTTTATGTTTACTACTTATATGCCTAAATTTTATTGAGGGGATGTTGTCCTTATTGCCACTTATTTAATTAATAGGCTTCCTAGTCGGATCTTGGCCTTTAAAACTCCTATTGAGAATCTTCACTTCACTTGCCAGATTCCATATCTCGAAAATAACCTTCCTTTGAAGGTCTTTGGGTGCTCTGCATATGTTCACACTCATCACAATAACAAACTTGAACCTCGTGTTGTTAGACGTGTCTTCCTTGGTTACTCTGCTAGCCAAAAGGTGTATAAATATTATAATCCTCTCAAAATAAGTCTCTTTGTCACACGTGATGTCACATTTCATGAAGAGGTCTCATTCTATCCTCCATCTTTGCTTCAAAGAGAGAGTTGGAGTGAATCTCAACCTATGAAAGACAATTCAGATTCTCAAAATCTAGAAAATCTGGTCTCCTTGCCTTACATTGAGTCCTTACCTGACATTGAATTGCTTCCTAAGTTGACTCGTAGGACAAACACTGAAGGGAATCCCAATGATTTGACAGGTGACACAAATACAAAATCTATAAAAGTCTTCACTTGAAAGAAGAAACCAAGTAGCAAGTCATAAGTACCTAGCACAGGCCATGAATTAGAATCAATGACAGACCCAGAGAGAGAGCTAGAAGAAATGGATGATGTGCTGAATGCAAACATGTTTGATGAAGAAAATTAGGGAATTGTTGATGATGATCAGAATAGTGAACACTCCAATGTTTGGATCTTCCTATTGCCATCAGGAATATCCAATAGAGAGGTTTGTTTCCTACAAGGCTCTATCTCCTTGATATCCTTCTTTTATTACTAGTTTTGATAGCATTAAAGTGCCAAATACTATAGAGGAGGCACTAGAATCACTTGAATGGAGAGCAGCTGTTATGGAGGAAATGGAGGCTCTAATAAAGAATGGGATTTGGGAAATTGTTGACCTCCCAAGGAAGAAAAAAAGATATATGGTGCAAATGGGTATTTACAGTGAAATTTTAAAAAGATGGTGCAGTTGATAAATACAAGACAAAACTAGTTGGAAAAAGATTCTCACAGATATATGGCCTAGACTACACAGAGACGTTTGCTTCGGTGGCTAAGCTTAATACCAGAAGAATAGTTCTTTCACTAGTAGGCAACCTAGATTGGCCTCTATGCCAATTAGATGTTAAAAATGATTTTTTGAATGGAGACTTGAAGGAGGAAGTGTACATGATGCTTCCACCTGGTTTTCCTGGGAAAGACCGAAATCAAGTGTGCCAACTGAAGAAGTCATTGTATGGGCTGAAACAATCCCCCCATGCATGGTTTGAAAGGTTCACAAATGTTCTAAAATTTGAGGGTTACAGTCAGCGACAGAGTGATCACACCATGTTCTTCAAGCACAGGGGAGGTAAGAGGACTATACTAGTAGTCTATGTAGATGATATAGTGCTCACCGAAGACGATATTGAAGAAATTTAAAAAATAAAAATGGCATTAGCAAGGAAATTCCAAATAAAAGATCTCAGTGATGTGAAATATTTCCTTGGCATGAAAATTGCAAGATCAAGAAAAGGGATTTATATTTCCCAACGAAAGTACATACTTGACCTCTTGAAAGAGACAGGCATGTTGGGGTGTAGACCAAGTGATACCCCTGTGGAGGTTATTAAACAGAAAAAGAAAAAGGAAGACAAGAAGGAGCCAACCAAGAAGGAGTTGAAGGAAGAAGAATGTGTTGACAAGGAACGGTACCAAAGGTTGGTTGGGAAACTATTATACCTTTCTCATACGAGGGCCGATATTGCATTTGCAGTGAGTGTGGCCAGCCAACATTCACATGACCCAAGAAGAAAACATTTATGGGCTGTTCACAAGATCTTGAGGTTCTTAAAGGGTACAGCAGGGAGAGGTCTCTTGTTCAAAAAATCACACAAGAGAGATATAGAAATCTTTACAAATATCGATGATGCTGGTACTCATGATAATAGACGATCTACCTTTGGATACTGCACGTTTGTATGGGGTAACTTAGTTATTTGGAGAAGTAAGAAACAAAATGTAGTGTCAAGAAGTAGTGCTGAATCTGAATATAGAGCAGTAGCTCTTGGAATTTGTGAAGGGCTGTGGCTGAAAAGAGTGTTGGATGAACTGAAACTTGAAGCATAACTTCCAATAAAGCAATACACGGAGAGTAAAGCTGCCATTAGCATCTCTCACAATTCTGTTCAACATGATAGAACCAAACACATTAAGGTTGACTGACATTTTATCAAAGAAAAAATTGAAGGAGGACTTGTATGTCTCATCTATGTGCCAACTAGAGAGCAAACTGCAGACATTCTCTCAAAGGGGCTGTCCAAGGAAAAATTCGAAGACTTTGTGGGCAAGTTGGACATGATAAATATATATGATCCAACCAGAAGGGGAGTGTGGAAATCTTGATCATTAATGTAGGATTATATGCTTTTTATTAGGTTGTAAATAGTCTTATTTATAGGAGTTATTTTAGGATCTGTTTTATATTCTTCCTTTTTTGTATCCCTAATTATTGGGTCCCTCTTTATTGCTCCTTATGTATATATTCTGTATCGATCTTCCACAAAATGTAGATGCAAATAATATTTTTGCTTCCAAGCGCACATTTATCCTTTGCCTTTGCAGGTTGAACCTTATTTTCTGAAGAAAGCGCCACACTTCTTTGCACATGACCATACAGGCTAAGTGTTTGATTCTATTAGGGTTTTCTGTTTTTGCTCAGTTGTGTTTGATTAGAGGAAGTGACGAAGAAGACTGAGAGAACTGCTGCCCAGGTGCAGATCTTTTGCTATGGAACGTTGGTTGCTACTTCAGAAAATATTCACTCTCATTATACACTTGATGAGAGAGGATTTGGACCGGTCTACAAGATATGATCTTTGAGCAATTTCATCAATTGTTTATGTTTGGTTGCAAGGAAAAGTGGAGAGAGAAAATTAAACTGGGAAGTTTCTTCATCTTGCAATGTCTCAATCAGAACAAGTTTACATTTCTGAAAATGAACTTGAAGAGGGGTTTGAGGACTTTAGGTTTTTGAAAAATGCATCACTCTACCAAATCAAGATTGAATGCAAAGAAAGAGCTTATCATTTCCTAAAAATTAGCTTTCTAAATGCTGTGCGTGTTCATATTCCCATTGGACAAAATGCCTCACGGAAAAATGAGTACCTGTTTGGTTTTACTCGGTCTGGTAAGCCAAAAACCTAAGACCCATTCCAACTCGTGGGATGATTGTCTTTGTTTTGTTTTATTCCATTCTGACTTACAGGGGAAGTTGGACGATTGAAGAGAGATTGCAGTGAAGTAGTTATCACACAGCAATCTCTACATTGAGGCCAAGTTGTTGGCTAATGTGCAGCTCCAGAATGTGGCGAATTTGTTGGGTTATTGTGTCCATGGCACAGAGAAGCTATGAATATGTTCCTTATGAGAATATTGTCAACCTTCTATTCAATAAATATTTCTCTGCCAAATCTTCAATCCTTCTTCTGTTTAATAAGATCATAGATTAAAAGAGAGTCATTATTGTTTTGAAATGTATATATCATTATTGTTTTGAAATATACATGTGTTTGATGAACAAATAATTTGCATCTCTTTTCCCTGATTTTGAAACTCTAAACTACATAAAAAATTTGGCCTGCAGATATTTGAATTGATAATCATTTTGTACAGAATTTCTGTTATTTCTTTTCTCTTATTGAAGTTAATCTAATTTTATACATATTCATTGCTCTTAAGCTAATTTTTGGGTCCAAATTTTACCTGCCATGAAGAGTGTGAATGGGTTTCTTCTCTAACCAAGTTTTCACTCGGGCAAGAATGTACCTTTCACTTTTAAAATTTCTAAAGTTAGCTTCGCTTATTTGAGGAAGATGGGCAGAGCGTTGTTGGCTCTGAGATAGTTTCAGTTTCTTTTTCTTTCTATGTGAATGGCTGTTTATTTTTTGATACTTAAGTAATTGATGGATCTTATACTTCTGTCCTAATTTTAAGCAGCAGCTTGAATGATTTTCTTTTTCCTTGCATTTTTGTTGCTGCTAAGTCTGATTCTCAATTTGTATTCATATGGATATCTAAATGCCTTTACGTTTGGGCATCTTTATAATGCAACTCTGTGAGATAAATTAAAAAGATCCATTTCTATGAGGATGTTACATGAATCTCTACATTATTTGGACTATCTTCTCTTGACAAAAGTAACTTGGAGTTTGGCTCTAATTACTAAGAGATGGCCTGTTTCGGTTCCTGTAATTTATAATGCTATATGATGTCCATATATGTTGAGTCTCATGAGTTCTAAAAGGTAGCAGGTATTTAACTATATCAGGAGAGGTCAAGTTGTATTTGAACAAAAACATTTGCAAGCTGTAATTGAAAATTTTGGGCTGCCTTTTCGTGCAGATCATAGATCAAGTGGTCCTTGTGTAAACTAAATTGCATGTACATATAAAACTTAAATCCACTGGCCCCTGTTGTGAAGCCTATAAGGGTGCAGTTAGGGATTAAGGAGCAGATGTTCGCATGTGTTGTTATCTGTTTAGGTGTCATTGTCATCCCTTAAGTGCTTTAAAGAAGGATTTCTTTTAGTGGTTTACTTTTGTGCTTTTGCCATCTGTTTATTTATCTAAAAATAATAATAATGTCGGGTTTCTTTTGTATCTATCTTTCACTGGTGGGCTACTTTCTTTTGCTCTCCATCAATGGAAGTCATAATTTAATAACACTCTTGCTAAAGTAGAGAAAGTATTAGGTGTTCGGGAATTGTTACAAGGATTTGATCAAGAAACAGCTCAGCGGTAATGGCTAGATGCACTTATCTGAGAATGGGGAGGGACAGAGGTACACCTCAAGTTGTGTTGTGATCTGTTGATCTCTTTGGTATTCCTAAAATAAATTATACCATTTGTTGCTTCATGATAGAGAATTATTTGCTCGAGTTTCAATACTGTTATGTTCTTACAATCAGGGGGACAAAAAATTGGGAGAAGGGTTTGATATTTTGGTGTAAATTGCGCTTGTGGGACCACCAATTATGTAAGTTGTGCACGCTTATATAGTTTAAACTAATTGTGGCAGTGTTTTGTATCTCTAGTTCTGTATTCCATTTTTAGCACTAAATTTGGCTGCTTATAATCTTCAGATTGTCTCACAATCAGTTAGTCACACTCATAGGTAAAGAAAGATAGAGAAAGAGAGAAACCTGGGCTTCAGTGGAGAAAGAGACTAGGATAAATTGATTCCATGCTCCGAATTATCGGAGTTGTAGTGGGACAAAAGTAAACCATCAATCAAGGGAAATTACTTGCATCAAGAAATGGAACCGTATCAAATTTTGAAGTTCATTTTGTTTGTGTGCTTTATGTGATCCTTGTTTACTTTTGGTCCTTTTCTCGAGACAGAAGAACGCAGCAAGTGAAGTAAAGCAGAACAAATGTGTTTGTGTTATATTATAGCATCCAGAACATGAAGATATTTTTCTTGAGTGATTAAAATTGACACTTGTATTCATCCCTAAAATAATCTTCAGGTTTTTGAAGGACTAGCTCATGCTTTTTGGTTGCATGTCTCATTTTATTCCAGGTAAAGAGTTCTTGACTCGGTGAATAAATGCAGTCTGAACAAAATTATATGATGTCAGCCTCAACCAAACTGAATTCTGTTGGAAATGATAATTAGGCAATCAACTACCACATAAGCTGATAATCCATGTCTAAATTAGAGTGGGGTTAGAGATGTCAAGTAGAATGATGATTTAAGATAAGCTTTGATGTAAGTGGCCAAAAACAAAAGATAAGCTTTGTTGTAGTTTACGGCTTTTTTTTAATTTTTGGTGGTCAAAGCTTTTTAATTAGTAATTTAAATCCTCTGCAGTAACTGGATCTATCCAGTTAGAAAGAGAAATAAAGGTGTGGGCCCCATACAAGATAGGGTTCATGCTTGTTTCTCTCGTCAACTACAGAGAATGAAATACTGCAGAAGATTCATTTGGCTTAACTAGAGGTTGATTCTTACAGAGTTATTTAGTTTGCATTCACAGTACAAGGATTTTGGGAAAAGTCTTCACAACTTCTTAATCTAGTGATTGTCTCTCATCTGCATCAACAATTCTATAATTCTCTATGTACATATAGAAGGTACAATTTGGACAATACGTGGTAGAGCAACCTTGAGAATTTTTTTGTTTGCCGCCCCCAACTTGCATTTATGTCCTGGGAGATGAAGGGTGAATGCTATCCTTGCAAGATGAATTGCATCAATTTAAAGGAATCAAAGTGTGGCAACTAGTACTCAAACTTGTGAGACACCCCATCATTGAAATCAAATGGTTATTTCACTAGATGATAATGTGGTAAAAATAAAAAAGCCTACACTTGTAATCTGAGGTTTCCCCCAGGATGATATAGATTTTGATGAAATTTTTGCTCCTATAATTAAATTAGACTCTATACATATGTTGCTTACATTTACATTAAGGGTTTCAAATTCTTTTATTGTGAACTTTTAAACGGCTTTAAATAAAAAGGGTGTATGTAAAACGACGTTTTTGTTTTGAAGACAAACGGAATCCTTCTCATATGTTTAAATTAAGCATATTTTAAAGCAAGCTGCTTATGGTTGTGTGTGATGAAAGATCAATATTACTCTTTAACACATTAAAATGATTTAATTTTAGGAGGCGTTCGGTATATTATAATTTTGATTCTGTCATGTCACATTATAGTGTCTTGGATGTCAAGTCTGGATACTAGTATTTGGCATGTTGTTATATGATAATAAGGTGACATTTGTTTACTTTGTCATCTCATTACTAGGCAGAATGCAATAACTTTTTCATGGTTACCAATTTTACCTTTTCCTTTCAATGAAAATTAACTCAACAACAAATTTTATTTTTAAGATATTATATGCAAGTAAAATATAATAAATACATTATTGAAAAATTATATATATTTTTTAATGAATGGAAAGAATAAATAACGCATGAACTTTTAAATTTTTGGTTGGAATTATACTTCTAATAACAACTAATATAAATTCACTAGATGTAATCTAAATAAGTAAAAAACGTTAATTAACATGTACAATTAAAGATTTGTATCTCTATCATTGGAATGCTAAATATCATTGATTGCTATACAAAATATAGGTATCATGCATGCAGTGATATCTTATACTATGGTATCTCAGACTATAATATGCAAAATAGCGTAATATTTGAGATCACATCATACTAAACACTTGAAGTTTTCATATATACTTGATTCATTTATACCGAAGTAAATAAATACAAGAGGTATTAGATTCTGAGGACAAATCCGTTTATCGTCTTTTTGCATTAGTAACAATCATATCTATATAAGTTGGGACCAATGGAAATATTACGTCAGTGCATGGTTCATGGTCCTTTCTTTGAAGGATATACACATTATAAGTGCTAATACATGGCATTACTCATACACCTCTTTCAAAATTTAATTTTTTTTTATCGTGAGTCGCTCACACTTATAATTCAACACGACAACAAAATAGTTGAAATGACAAGATTGTTATGTACTACTATTATGTGCTCATAATCTTGGCAATTAAGCAAACACAAAACGTGATTAGATTTCCAAAACTTGAAAGCTTTTGAGCTTTTAAGCATAAAATCTCAGTTCTTAGTTTGAAGTTCCTATCTTTCTCCTCTTTGCTCTGGTGTTAACCCTCCTTGTCCACAGGTGGGACAACTCTTTAGCCCAAATCCTTGGCAGTCATAGCATCTAGACCAACAATTTTCACAAAGCCATTAAAATAAAGAAATAAAAAAATGTGGAAATTCAAAAAAAAGGTTGCATAGCTAGCATTTCTGCACAAAGAATAAAAGGTAGAAGAACTTACTTCCATCGTTCAAATATATTACCATTCTTTTTATTCTTTCCTGTTCCCTATCAAAGTTTGAGTAAGTAGATTCAATAAGATTCTCCACCTAAAAATAAAAATAAAAAAAATATAGAGATTAGGGTAAGTTACTTTTTTCCTTTCTTCGAATTAAAAAAAATACCTTACAACTATTTATTTTGACTGAAATATAGTATTTTCTTAATCAAAAAGTAATTCCTACCATGAATGATTTAATTACATAACCTTCTATAAAAGTATACATATATCTCTTTTGAAATCAAAAGAAATGTTACAACTAAATTTTATTGACAAAAATCCTTTCAGGAACAAAATTAATTTCTTTTATTAAAAAAATTGAATTTCTTAGACTATATATAACATATTCAATGAGCTATATATATAATCCAAATCCAATCATGCAGAAAGGAAAGAGTACGCTTAGAGGATGGCACACCTTACATCCTGGACACTCTATGGCACCTTGCCCTCCACAAGTTTGGCATCTTTTCAGTATCTGCAGGCCCATTTCAAGGAGCAGAGAGAGAAAATATATATGATTACTATCTTTTTCAGGTTCATAATTCATTACTTCAAACAGAATGGTGATGCTGAATAGGAATTTTTATTTCTAAACCATAAATTTTAGTAAAATTTTCCAGCATCAGATCTTTATTTATAACCTGAGTTTGTTTTCTTTGTTATTGTTTTGATATAAGCTTGGTTGGAAGTATAGATTGGGAGTGAGGTGAAGTGGATTAACAAACCTAACCAACAAATCATTGATGGAATGTTTAAAAGACATTAAGATGGGAAATCTTATTTTTTCAATCCCTTCAAATTGAAAAATTTAGGATGTGCTTAGTTACTTAAAAATTTTCATTTCTTCTTTTACATTATTTCATTCTTCATTTTTTATTTTTTTATTAGAAAAAATTATATTTTTACTATCAAAATTTTTAATCAAAATATGATAATTAAATATTTGTTATAACTTAATACCATATGATTAAATTTTTAAATAAAATGTTTTTCATATGCTATATTTTTCTTAAAAGATTTTATAATAAAGCAACATAACCTCAAGTTTAGTCCTTTTGATTTTCAATATTAAAAATTTCACTCTTTGAATACTTTACCCTATTAATAAAACATCAATGAGTTATCATTTTTTAATTAAACTTTCAATTAGCAGAATAAGTTGTCATTCCTACTCCAATCAATCTCCTTAATAGTCTCGCAACCCTAAGCCCTATACTTTTCAAATCTCCTAATTAGGCCCTGAGAGTAAGAACGCACCGAATTAAGTGAAAATCCTCCAGATTTTGCAGCGAAAGCTGTGTAGATGCTGTGCCTGTGTGTTTGGTGTGCGCCTCTTCTGGTTATGGTTGGGTGAAGGGGATGCTCGGGCGGCGTCGCCAAGCTGCTGCAGCAAGCTGAGATATGGGCCATAGCTCAGTATTGTGTTGGAAAGTTGGAAGGTTTTCTCTCTTCTATTTTGCCCAAGCAAATGTTGGAAGTTGCAACGAGTGGATAACATGAAACCATATATGTTCACTATGCGGTGTGAGTTTCCTTCTATTTCCCCTTTTTTTTTCTTCCTTATCATCTTATATTTTTGAAAATACATGATTTTCAGTTATGATATAATTAATTATTAAACATATAGAATAATATTTTATTAAATAATTACTTAAATTATTAACTTATTTAATAATTAATAATTTTTTTAAAAATTAATTTGATTTTTGTGTAATTAATAAGAATGATTATAGTAATAAATTTTTTAAAATAGATAAAATATTATTTTATATTTAATAATATTTAAGAATTAATTGTATCATAATTAAGGAACATGTATTTCCAAGAATATAAGATCATCCCTTTTTTTCTTTTCTTTTTTATAGCTATGAATGTGTGGTGGTGGGTTATTGCATTGCTTCTTTTTTTTTTTCTTATTATAAGCCTCGTCTTATATGTATAACAAAATGATTTTGGAATGAGAACGAGAGTGGGATTGCTTAAAAAATCATTTAGTTCAGGGGATTCCCCAATCGTGGCAGTCTTTGTCCCTTAAACTGTGAAATCTACTATCCTCCAAGGTCTTAAAGGAGAGTGCATTGCGTTGTGGAAGAGCATCCAGTTTAGACAATTTTGCCTTCAGTCTGTTTGTCTCAATGCAAGCCCATCTTCCCCACACCCTTGAACCAAAATCATTGGCCACCATTTGAGGAGTTTGCTGCTGCCAATGTCCGTTCTCATCACGTCCTCCTTTGGCCATTGTCCCCTCAAAGAGGTGACCACGCCCTCATCCTCAGAAGATTTCTATAGCTGTTATTTGCTGTTCAAGCATGAAACAGATATGATAGCCCCTCCCTCTTCCTCATAGTCAATTTTGGTCTTAGTTCGCGTTGGATTTGCTCATCTTTTGTACCAACTTCATAAGCTATATGCTAAAATCTAGTGGAAATCATTTGAGTTTATAGGTCATCTGTCTGTTCGAAACTCTGCAAACCACATCTCCATTAAATAGCACCTCTACATTAATGCCATGTTTTGTTCTACTAATGAGATATTTAAGCTTCATAAAGTATACTTGGTTGAAGTGTTTTGAGATTGATTACAACTTAAACCAAAGATCTACAGCAATGGTTATTGTGTTGAAAATTTAACAAATGTTTTTTTTTGAAAGGCTATTTTGGTCTTTTGACCACTTTTTCTTTCCATTCTTATCTTATTTTTATTTAACAAAATAAAAAAAAAAAAAACAGTAATCCTACTCTCTCCCATTTTGTACTAGACATAATTATAGGTTATAGAACTCCCTTCCATTATCAATCCATCTTTAATCCTCATTCCATTATAAACCTCTCCTGCTACTAGATGAGGCCTAAAATGAAGAGTAATTTCATTTGTTATAATAACAACTAGTATTTTTTTTTTTCATTTGTGTGAATTACACAATTTTGACTCAATTTTTTTTCTTCATTTGATTGATTTGATTTTTAAATAATTGATAATTTACATAAACAATTGAGAATTAATCATGTTGCTATACTTACGATTTAATTGATTATGATGAATGAAGTGCTAGCCAAACATGAGACCTATATGAGTAGGCTTCACTCTCGCTCACCTACAACCTAAATAATGTATTGCTTTCTTACATAACTTGTTACAATATCACTTTTGTATTGCAACTCATGTCTTCAATTTTAGAGAATAGGCAAAGCAATTCTCTTACAAAACCTAGGCCAATTATTTTTTGTACCTTTTTTTGGGTAGACCATTATTAGCATTGTAAAACCAGAGTAATGTTGGAAGCAGTCAAATACATGTTGTGGTGCATTATAAACCAACAAATTATCACCAATCTGCAGGGATACTCGATAGTGTTGATCGCAACCATCCATAAGAATCCCAGTAGAACATCACATTCTGCAATAGGATGTGAGAAATTTCCTTCAACAAATTTCAAGCCATATCTGCCTTATGGGTATTAATAATAAAAATACATTACCTTTTTTGAATTCTATCTTGTCCTTGGGTAACTATAATATTTAGTTTTGTTGTTATCTTTTATTTTTTAAAAAAAAGTTTAGATTTTTAGAATTTTTTTTCATAAATATTTTATAAATTTTGAAGAGAAAAGAGAGGAAAGAATGAGTAAATGAAAAGATAAAGGAATTGAAATCTAGATCCCTTTATGAAAGGAAAATAGAATATTTACCTATAACAAAAGCAGATCTTATTAAATTCCTACCCCGCGTAGTTTTGACAAAGTCATCAGAGGAACTTCAATCTTTTTCTACAACAAAAATCATCATAGTCCATAGGAGTTGAATTGAGTCTAAATGAAAGGAACCAAGAAAATGGACTAAAATGCAAAGTAGAAAAGTTATTAAAGTAACTTATTAGCTCCATAAAACACGTTCCATCTCTTCCCTATCTTTTAACCGACTTTGGTTCTATCCAAAACAGAGGAGAGGCCAACAAAATATAACGCACAAAAGGAGGGGAAGAAGGAGAAAAAAAACCAAGGGAAAAAGGTAGGAAAATCATAGAATTTCATGGTTTTTCCTTCATAATTGTTGTTCTCCTCCTTCTCCTCTTTCTTTCTATAGTTTTGGTGTTTGATGTGGGACTGCTTTGTGCCTAGTTCAAAGGGAGAAAGTTAGAGTTTGAAAGAAAAGCCTAGAGCAAAGGCAAGAGCTCTTGGAGAGAGCTAGGAATCAAGGTAAACTTCATTGTTTTTGTTGTTTTCTCTTTCTTGTTTCTCCTTAAGTGGTGTAACACCCAATTTTCGTAAAAACAATGGAAACGGGTTAGATATCAAAGAGAGTCCTTTAAAACGAATAAGTTGAGGCTAAATAAAATTAGGATAAAGTTTTAAATAATAAAAAGGATCCAAGACTTAAGATGCTAAAAAATCAGAGTTGGAGTAGCTAAAGAAAATTTGATAAAATACAGTGGCATTTTCATAATTTTGGACAACTTTTAGAAAATTCAAAGGAGAGATCTTTAAATGGAAAATTTGAATTTCTCGGGGTTCTCAGAGCCTCTAAAAACTATAGGAACCCCTAGAACAATTAAAATTCTTCTAGTTTACATTTTAGAACGTCGATGGATCCAAACTTTGGTCTTTTTGTTCGGGAAGCTTTTAAATCCAACTTGAGTTATTCCAAAGGCAATTTATAGGTTAGAGGACCTAAATTTTATGATGAAAAAGATGGTTTTCAAAAATGAGGTGAAATATACTTTTAGGGAAGAAACTAAGAACAAAGGGAAAAATTGGTATTTTGAAAAGCTCTTAAATGGATACCTAGCTATATATAGGTGGCGTCCTACTTCTCCCTCACATTTAGCTGGCCTAATTTCTGCCTAAAACCAGGGAGTAGTTCTACTAAGAAGGGCGCACAAGAGGGAGCTTCAAAGGAGGAGAAAAACCTAAGAAAAGCTAAGGAAAGATAAGGATTTTCTTGCTCCTTCCTTTATTAAACTTGTTCTCTTCCTTCTCCTCTTTCTTTCTATGGTTTTAGTGCATGATTTGGGATTGTTTTGAGTCTAGGTCAAAGGGAGGAAGTTCAAAATTTCAAGGAGAAGTTATAGCAAAGGAGAAAGCTCTTGAAAAGGCTAAGAATCAAGGTAATTTCATAACTTTCCTTGCTCTCCCTTCCTTGTTCTTCAAGAGTTTAATTTCAACCCTATGTAGAACAACCAAGAGGAAGCAAATTCTAACCTAAACCAAGCATGAAACCTAGGTTTTTGAGGATGAGAGACAAGTATATGCAAAGAGATTCCAAAAAGAGGCATTAGACTTGAGGTTTCCAAAACCTAGGATTTTTATTGCACCATGATATGTATGAAACTTTCTAGTGGTATTTCTCATTGTCTAAGAGTATATTTGGGTTCTTGAGACACCTAGAAAGCCTTGCATGTGCCATTTCCTTCAAAAGAATTTGCAAAATGCACAAGTCCTCTTCTTTGTGTATAGCCTTGGCCTAAGCTCCTTTAAGTACCTACGGAGAGTTTTAATTTTTTCTAAGGATAGAAATGGACTAAATATGATAGAACAATATCAAAGGAAGCCTTAAAAAAATTTAGAAGCCTTGGTTTGTGTGATGAAAGTGTAGGCTCCATAATAAGACTTAAAGAAGCAACTTGTATTTAGGCTCTTGGAAATTAATTTGTGATGACTCCAAGAAGTCTAGATGGAGTCAAGAGACTTAGATAGAAGGAGAAAATGGAGCCAAGATCTTAAATTCTAGTAGTTGCTTCATTAGGTTTTATATGGAACCATAATTGAACCATAGAACAAAGTAAGCTTCCATAGAGAGTGTGTGATACTAGAACTTGCTTCCATGATATAATTGTGTCCTATTTGATGTGTCTAGGCTAAAGGAATCAAGCTCCACCTAGCTGCAAGTGTGTGGCCGAAAATGGGGATGAATATCCAAGGAAAAAGTGTTAAGTTCTTTCTTCAAGGTAGTTTTCTAACCTTTTTCACATGCATAGCTTGGTTATTTTCTTGTCATTGAGTGCTTGTGTGCATGTTTGAGCCATGAGAAATGTTTCTAGCCAATGATTACATATTATGGTACCATTATATTCCTTGAAATGTGTTTTTGATTGCTTTATGGATTGCATGGGTTTGGTTATGCCAAAAGTCCCTTAACAAGGGTGAGGATGAGCTAAAAGTCCCTAGAAATAGATGAGACAAAGCCAAAAGTCTCAAGAAGAGTGAGGCTAAGTCAAAAGTCCCTTGAAAGTAGGAGAGGCAAATCCAAAAGTCTTAAAAAAGATGGGTAAGAGTAAACCAATGCCCTTGAGATCTTATGTTTGCTATGTATGAGTTGATGTGCCAAGGAAAATGATTTATGCATGCTCACTAATTGCCTGAATGTCATACATGCATTCTTTGACTTGTTTATTCATCCATTATGTATGTTGAAAGGGTTAAGAGTTATTGGAATTCTTTGAATCTCACTCTTTACCCACATATGCCTAACCATGTCTAGGTGAACCAAGTGGACAAAGAAATGGAGGCCAACAATTTTGAAGATCAAGACTTTAACAAAGGGTTATAAAAAGTAGGCATTTTTATGGTATATCGATGTCAAACTATATAACCATGAGATGTATACATGATGTAAACCATTGAATATGTTCTAATGTATGTATAAATGGTGTGTGTATCAATGTGGAAGCTAGATGAATGAATATGTATGTTTTTGCCACCAATGAGTCCTTATGTGATGTCCATGTGTATGTATACAAGTGTCAAGGTGAGATTGAGCTCCATGGTGATTTAGATCATTTGGCATACTTTTCTATGTTGTATTTGTACTTTTAAATTTGCCCATGTGGTGGTGGAAAGTGTAGAAAAGCATTTGGTGCTTGAAATGCCCATTTTGGACTTCAAATTTGACCAAATGGTGAGCCAAACCAAAGTCTGACCAAATGAGTGAGTTTTTTCATGAAATTTGGCTAGCAAGTAGATCTCATCTAGAGCTTTCCACAGACCTAAAGAGCACTCAATTTGGAGCTCTAGAGAATTTATTATGATTTTTTAAAATTGGCTAAATTATGCAAAAATGATATGATTACTATTCATTTGGTCAGTTTGCTTCTCTATGTCATCGTGGGTCAAATAAAATCCAATGCTCATGAGATTTTCATAGCCACTAAGATCACCTCATTTGGATTTTTGTAGAGGGAGAAATGAATTTTTGAAGTCGCATGATAGCATTAGTAATGCAGCGTGCCTTAGTTACTATTCTATTAATTTCTGCAAGTTAAAGGCTATTGCATTAGCTTGGAACTATTTTTATTCTTTAGTTAACATCCACAGCTTTTCAGAATAGTATGGTTGTATAATTTTGACTTTTCTAAAATTAGTTATGAATTTTTTAAGTTCATATCAGAAATTTGGAAAGTGAACCTGAGAGTAAAACATGAATTTTGTAGAATGTGGCTTAAAACCCGAGGTTCTTTAGATGTTTTGTGAGTTCTATGACTTGTGTGGAATGGTTATGGATAGAAAATAATATTGATGAGTGCACATGGTCCATGGAGCATAATGATGAGATGAGGCCTTATGTAACACCATTAAATACCATTAAATTTATTGCCTTTTTCTTGAAAGTGTATGTTTCCTTGTATTTGTGCTCTAATTCATATGAAATGCATTGAGTTAGATAATAGGACCATTGTGTGAGAACTAAGAGGATAAGGTATTACAAGTGGGTTCGGCCAAGTAGAGAGCAATTAGAAGGGGCTAAATTCTGACCAAGAGCAAGCAAGGAGCCTAGGTTTTACTGTGTGGGAAACTAGAAAATGCAATAAAATCCAAAGGAAAACCATTAGAATTAAAGTTGCAAAAGCTAGGGATGCACTTGCACCTTGACATGTATGAAGCTTCCTAGTGATAATTCAAGTTATCTAAGAGTATATATGAGTCCTCAAGACATTTAGGAAGCCTCCCAAGTGCCATTCCCTTTATGAAAACAAAGCAAACTCATGGGTGCATTAAGGATGCTCTTGTCTCTACCTAAGCTCCTTCAAGTACCTGGGGAGTGTTTTAAATTTCTCTAAGCCTAGAATGGGACTAGATATGATAGAAGAATATCAAAGAAAGCCTTGAAAAAAATTTAAAAGCCTTGGTTTGTGAGATGGAGATGCAGACTCCATAATGAGACAGAAAGAAGCAACTTATTTCTAGACTCTTTAAAATGAATATGTGATGACTCCAAGAAGTCTAAATGGAGTCAAGAGACTTAGATTGAGGGAGAAAATGGAGGCAAGATTATGAATTCCTATAATTGCTTCATTAGGTCTTGTGCGGAATCGTAATTGAGTCTTAGAACAAAGTAGCTTCCATAGAGTGTGTGTGATGCTAGAGCTTGCTTTAATGATGTAATTGTGTTCATTTGATGTGTCTAGGCCAAAAGAATTAAGCTCCACCTCATTGCAAGTGTGTGGGCAAGAGAGGGGAAGAATAATCAAGGAAAAATTTGCTTTCTTGCTTCAAGGTAGCTCTCTAATCTTTCTCACATGCATGCCTTGGATGTTTTCTTGTCGTTAAGTACTTGTGTGTATGTTTGAACTATGAAATATGTTTCTTGTAACATCCGGTTCCCTGAAAACCAGAGGAAATGTGAGAAACATAACGTACAGTTTCTCTGTTAACGAACGAAACTTACCAAATACAAAAGGAAATCCCCCAAGATGATGGAGTTAAGGTCCCAAAAAATTTGGAAAGTATTCTAGACTCCTAAATATGAGAATCCCAGGCTCAGATGGAAAGAAAAATGGAGCTAGAATGAAGAAATAATTTCTCACGAAAAACCTACGAAACGTAATGGTATTTTCATAATTTTGAGTAAATTTTGGAATTCAGATAGGAGGGCTTTTTAAATGAAAGTTTTGAGTTCTCCAGGGTTCTCAGAGGCCCTAAAAACTATGGGAAGCCCCGGAACAGTTAAATCCCCTCCTGTGGATGTTTTCCAACGTCGGTGTGCCCGAACTTTGACGAATCTGTTCGAGAAGGTTTTAACTCCAATTTGAGTGATTCCAAAGGCATTTTACTTAATTGAGGACCTAAATTTTGTAATGGAAAGGACAGTTCTAAAAAAGGAGCTAAAACGAAGGAGAAACAAAAATATAAAGTATGAAGGGCAAAATGGGAATTTTTGAAAAAGTCATTTTACCATAGCTATATATAGGTGGTGCCTCACACTTGCCCTCATTTCACTTCACATTTTCCAGCCCCAAATCAGAAGAAGAACCCTAAGGGAGAGGCACCTAAGAGAGGAAGAAGAAGGAGGAAGAAAGCCAAGCTTAAGGTATGTTTTCATGGCAATTTTCCTTGCTTTTCTCCACCTCCACCACCTCTCCTTCATACTCCTTTCTTTCCTTGGATTAAAATGAGGTTTATAAATCTGATTCAAGGGAGATGTTCAAGGGAAAGTTCGGATTTGAAGAGAGGAGCTTGGAGAAATCAAGATTCAAGCCAAACTAAGCAAGGAAACAAGGTAAAAATGCATCCTATGGTTGATACCTTTCACCCCACTTCTTCTCCATTTCGACCTAGACCAAGAACCCTAGGAGGATCTTATTTCCAAGCCCAACCAAGCATGATTCTTAGGTATTTGATGGAGAGGAATAAGAATATGCAAAGAAAACAACAAAATAACCATTAGATTTCAAGATACAAAACCTAGGGTTTTAAGTGCACCTTCCAATTTCTGAATTTGTATGATGATTCCTAGGTCTAAGTAAGAGTTTAAATGAGTTCTTGAGACACTTAAGATACTCCCCACAAGCTTCCTCCTTCAAGAAAACGAAGATAACTCCAAGAAGCCCAATGGAAGGCATAGCCTCGGCCTAGGCTAGTTTGTGTAGGTGGGGGGAGTTTTAAATCTTTCTAAGGCCATCGTTGAGTCATATTTGATGAATGAAGATGAAAGGAAGGCTTGGAAAAATTTTAGAACTCATGGAAAGTGATTTGGTGCCTTAGGTTCCATATTATGACTTAAAGAAGCAACATGATGTTAGGCTCTTTGTTTTAATTGTATGACGACTCCAAGAGGCTTAAAAGGAGTCAAGAATCATATTTGAGAGGAAAGAATGGAGCCTAGAAATTGTTTAAGGAGTGTTGCTTCATTAGGTGTAATTATAGACCATAATGAAGTTTATAGAGTAATCTAGTGGTTCATCAAGTTATGTAGCTTTAGAATGTGTTTCTTGAACCTAATTGGCTCCCATAATTTGTATCTAGGCTAAAAGAAACCATCTGCACCAAATTGTGGGTGTGTGGCCGAAAGAGGAGGCTTGAAAGCTAAGGAAAAAGTGTGTGAAATTGTGCAAGGTAGCTCTCTCCATCTTCTCTCATGCATGGATGTGTGTTTAGCTTGTTTTAGAATGTGTGTATGTATAATTTCAAGCTATGAAAAGTATGCTAGCATTCCTTTTATGCTCTGATCCTTGATGCCATGTTATGTTTTCTAATGAGTGCATGATGTTTGTATGAGTTTACTTGAGTGTGGAGAGGCCAAGAACTCTTCCCTTTGGTGAGGATGAGCCAAGAACCCTCGAGCTTGGTTGAGACAAAGCAAAGAGTCTCCCAAAAGCAAAGTGGGCTCCCAAGAGTATGGTTGAGTCCAAAGTGCTCAAGAATGGGTGAGGTAAGTCCAAAATCCATGAGAAGAAGTGTGAGGCCAATCTAAACACTTGGTGAGCTCTTGAATGATTTGTATGAGTTGTTCACATGCCAATTTTGCTTTAAAATGTCCATGGCTTTTATTTCCTCCATGCATGCATTTGTAAAGCTTGCTTTGGACATATTATGTGTGATTGAATGGGAGATGAGCTATTGGGATTCTTTGATTCTCATCCCCTCCTCTTCAATGATCTAACATGCTAGGTGGACCAAGTACTTATGATGAAGGGAGCCAACAACCATGAAGAGCAATGATTGACAAGCCTATGTGTTATTTTAGCCATTTTGGAACCATAATGATAGTTCATAGTGTATATGATGTTATATATGTACCATGAACCTTGAGACATGTGTAAATATACTATTATGTGATGTTTAGATGTATGAAAATGATATATGACCTATAGCACTTATTTTGAGTATGGAAGGCCAAGGTGTACAATATGGGATTTTGATGAATGTATGCATAAGTGTGGGTTGAATGGACAAAATGAGAAGCATGAGATTTGGGACCATTTGGACAGCTTACACAAGTCTCAAATGTGCTTTTAGACTTACCCAAAAGGTGCCACAACCAAGGAAATGCTATTTGGCAAATTTGGTACCCCATATGGAGCCAAATTTGACCATAATGGAACTCTATGTCGCTTTTTAGCCAAATGAATTAGTCTTGCCCTGAAACTTGGCATGAAATTAGGTCTCATTAAGAGCTTTTTGAGAAGCTAAAGATCATAATTTTTGGAGACCTAGAGAATATTTGATGAATTTTCAAAGTTGAGATTTTTCATGGATTCTGGTATGGGTACTGTTCATACTGGCAGTTTTGAATTCTACGTCACCCGATAGCCAAATGATGTCCAATGCTTATGAAATTTTACATGCATAGACTAGAGGTCATAAGCTTTCTGTGGCCACTAAGATCACCTCATTTGGAGGTCTGAGCTGTGAGTTATGCATGTTTGAAGTTAACTGTCAGTATCAGTAGCGCCCCATGAGTCCAGTTACTATTCCATAGGTTCCAACTGACTAAACGTATCTGTTTCATCTGTAATTATTTTTACTATCAATTTAACATTTGTAGCTTTCCAGAATGACCAAATGTGTATGATTTTGATTTTTATAAAATTAGTTATGAATTTCAGAAATTTGTATCAGTAATCTAAAATAGCAGCCCAGGCAGCAGCGACCTCTGGACCTTTTTGGATGTCAAAAGTCTTGTGTGATGAATTTTATGACCTGGGTGTATTTGTAATGTGAAGTAGACATCCTAAGGTTTCCAGAATGACCAAGATTACATGTTTTTGATTTTTCTAGATTTAGTTATGAATTTTCAAAGTTTGTGATAGAAAAGAGGAAATTCTGGCCGAAAATACAAACATGGATTTCATATGCTCCTTTGCTTTCCACGAGTTGTAGGCCAAATTTGATGATGGAAATGAGTTATATTCATGTGTTTAAGTATGAGAACGTGATAGATGCTTTCATATGGCCTGCGGGACTCCGAAAGAGAAATTTTACCTATAGAGAAATGTACTTTTATTCATAACTCCCTATGCCACTATATTATTTCCATAGAATAAACATAAGATGAGGCATGGGAATTGTATGAATTGAGTCCTAGAAGTATGGTGTTACATTTCTAACTATTGCTTACATGTTATGGTACTATTATGTTCTTTGAAATGAGTTTATGAATGCTTTATAGCTTGAATATGTATGGTTATACCAAAAGTCCCGTAGCATGGGTAAGGATGAGCTAAAAGTCCTTAGGATTGGGTGAGACAAAGCCAAAAGTCTCAAGAAGAGTGAGGCTTAGTCAAAAGTCTCTTGAAAATGGGTGAGGCAAATCCAAAAGTCTCAAGAAAAATGGGTGAGGCTAGACTAATGCCCTTGAGAGCCTAAGTATGATGTGTGAGTTTCTTGAACATGGAAAATACTCTATGTATATTCACTAGTAAATTAAAGGCCATATATACATTCTTTGACATATTTAAACATCCATTATATATGTTTGAAAGGGTAAAAAGCTATTGGAATTCTTGGAATCTCACTCTTCCTCTTTAAATGTCTAACCTTATCTAGGTGAGTTAAGTGGTCCAAGAAATAGGAGCCAACAACTTTGAAGACCAAGTCTTTGACAAAGGCTTTGTTATTTAACCATTTTGTTAACATGTTGATGTTAAATGATGTAATCACATAATGTGTATATGATGTAGATACTTGAACATGTCTAAATATGTATAATGATGATGTATGCACTGATTTTGGAACCATATGAATGAGTATGCATGTTTTTGTTGCCAAGAAGCCTTTATATGCATGTATAGAAGTGCAAGTAGCATAGTGAGAATTAGTTCCATGATGATTTAAACCTTTGGTATACTTCCATAGGCTGTAAATGTACTTTTGGTCATACCCAAGTGGCTATGAATGCATTAGAAGGTCTTTTGGTATGTTAAGAACCCATTTTAGATTTCAAGAGTGACCAATTTATGAGTTGAACCAAAATCTGACCAAATGAGCGAGTTTTTGCATGAAATTTGGCTAGCAAGTAGGTCTTATCTAGAGCTTTTCACAAAGTTGAAGAATACCCAATTTTGAACTCTAGAGAATTGATTGTGATTTTTTAAAGTTGAAAAAATTTTGCAAAAATGGTAGTAGTACTATTCATACGATTAGTTTTTTTCCTCTACGTCATCCAAGACTCAAACGATATCCAATGCTCATGAAATTTTATTGGCATAAAACTAGACGTGATAAGTTTTTTATAGCACTTGAGAGCACCCCAATTGGAGGTTTGTAAAGGGAGAACCGAATTTTTAAAATTGCATGATAGTACCAGTAATGTAACTCGACCTTTGGTATTATTTCATTAATTTTCTAGAAAGTATCATATGCATGATTTTCATTTTTCTAAAATTAGTTATGAATTTTCAAAGTTCACACCAGAAAACTATGATAGTAAATCCAAGAGAAAAATATTGATTTTGTGGAATGTGGTCTAAAACTTGAGACTCTTAAGATGTTTTGTGATATTTTTGACTTGTGTGGATATGTCATAGATGAAAAATGATGTTAATGAGTTTACATGGTCCATAAAGCATAAAATGAAGAAATAAGGCCTTTCATAACACAATTAGATACCATAAAATATATATTGTCTTTCATGTAAAGTGTATGAAGCTAAGCATGATTATTGAAATAAGAAGGCCGGGGTTAAGGTGTTACTTTTATTGGTATCAAAGCAAAGGTTTAGGCATTCTAGGGTGGGTTATGTCTTGAGAATATGACTTGTTATATGTTTATAGACTGAATATGGGTAAAATGAGTGTGAAACTATGGTGTGTACTAAACTATGTTAAATTGTTTCAAAAAGATGGTGAACACACAGAGAGGTAGGCCTCCTAGAAGGGCTAGACTAGAGTGTAGAAAGGCTAGACCAGAGCCCAATGATTCTATGGCAGGAGCCTTGTAGGCTATCATGACTCGCCTAAATCAATAACAAGCTATGATCATGTAATTACAAGAATGACTTGCTTAGAGAGACAGTGAGAGGCTTACTCCTCCCCTGCCACAGCACTCAGATCATCTTGAGAATTTAGAGGCAGTCCCTTCAGGCCAGCACCTATATACCTCACAAACTCCATCGGCTTAGACACCTCCTACCTCACAGCAGCTTTCTACATGGCATACCATAGCTTAGTTTAGGAAATTCGGGCCTCCCACCTTTGATGGTGAGTTAAATACAGAAAAAGTGTAAGCTTTGATTATGTAATTAGAGAAAATTTTTAGGGCGATGGAGTGTACGTCTGAGCAGAAGGCCATGATAGCCATTTTTTAGTTAGAAAAAGAAGCAGACTATTAGTGGAAAAGCACTGAACTGATATTGAAGTCAAGGAACCTCTCGATCAATTAGGAGACATTCTTATAGGCCTTTTATGAGAGATACTTCCCCAGTTCCATTCGAGATTAGAAGGAGTCAGAGTTTGTACTCCTAAGATAGACAGAGGGAATGTCAATAGATTAGTATGTAGCGAAGTTTGTAGAGCTTTCCAAATATTCCTCCTATTTACAGAAGCATGATAATGAGAGATGGAGAGCAGACAAGTCAGAGAAGGGACTGCTACTTGAGATTAGAGATCGAGTGGTGCCACAGAGGATTAGGGATTTCAATGCCCTAGTTGGGGTTTATAGAGTCACAGAAGCAAACTTGAGGATGATGCAGATAGTCTCGAGTGTTAGACCTCCCCTTTTTGAGAACAAAAGATCATAGGAAGAGACACAGGCTACCGGTAGCAATAAAAGAGGTGGTAAAAGTTAGTGGAATAGAGAGGCAAAGGCAGAAAGAGATAAGCTCAGTCCACCTGAGGTAGTTCCACTCTAGTGGTTTGTAGTCAATGTGGCATGAATCACGGAGGCAGACCATGCTGTGTAGGGCAAAACATTTGTTATAGATTTGATTTGGGTGCGAACCATTCTTTCATATCTTATGACTATACTAGGAGGTTAAGTTTGAGTATGCATACATTGCTATATAATTTACATGTATCCACCCCTATAGGAAACCAAGTTATTACCTCCCATACTTGTTTGAACTGTGTAGTCTAGTTTAACCACTATTTTACCACACTTAACATGATATGCATGCCCCTTATTGATATTGACTTGATTATGAACTAGATGTCTACAACCAATACCATACTTGATTACTATCACAGGTGTATTTCTTTACCTGAATGTAAATTGTGCTAGTATTAGGATTGAGCTAGCTTTTATGACCACCTTCCAAGTTGAGAGGTCTTTAGAGCATAGTTGTCAGGGGCTTTTGGTTTTCTTTTTAGTTCAAACTAAGGTAAAAGAGGGCATAGATGAGATCCTTGTAGTGAGAAACTTCCCAGAGGTCTTTCCTAAGGAAATTAGCAGACTACCCCAAGATAGAGAAGTAGAGTTTACTATAGACATTGTACCCGGGGCAGGTCTAGTGTTTAAGGCCCTGTATAGGATGACTTCCATCGAGCTAGTAGAGTTAAAGAAACAGATAGAAGAGCTTTTAGAGAAGGGTTTTATCAGACCTAGTGTGTCACTATGAAGAGCTCTAGTCCTATTTGTAAAGAAGAAAGACAGGAGCCTTAGATTGTGTATAGACTACAAGGCGATCAACAAGATTACCATCAAGAACAAATACCCTCTCCCCAGGATATATGATCTCTTAGATAAGCTAGTAAGAGCATTAGTATTTTTCAAGATTGACCTCAGGTCAGGATATCACCAGCTTAGGATCAAGGCTGAAGATATCCCTAAGATAACTTTTGGAACAAGATATAGGCATTATAAGTTCTTAGTTATGTCCTTCAAGTTGACAAATGCACCAGTGATATTTATTGATTATATGAACAAGGTGTTTAGGCCATATCTAGATAGATTTGTAGTTGTCTTTATAGATGATATTCTTATCTATTCAAAGAGCAGAAAAGAGCATGAGCAGCATCTGAGATTAACCCTAGAAACCCTGAGAGAAGAGCAGTTGTATGCTAAACTTAGTAAATGTGAGTTTTGGCTCATTGGGGTATAATTCTTAGGCCACGTGACCTTCCAGGCAAGGGTCACAATAGATCCCCATAAGATAGAAGTAGTGCTTCAGTGGGAGAGACCTAGGATAGTGACAGAGATCAGGAGCTTCCTATGTAACACCTAAAAATTAATTAAGGTATTAATCATAGATTTGGGTTAATTAAAGAATAATTAATATAGAATAATCGGGTGAGTTAAGTGAATGGAAATTTTGGAGAGATAAATTATTAATATGAATTTAAGATTTAATTGGGATAGAAACTTCATCTAGGCCCAAATTAATGTAGGAGATCAGGATAAGAGGCTAATAGAGGCCTAATAAGTTAAGTGCAAACCTAATCTGATTAAATGTAATAGAGGCCCAAGATCCACCTTTTACAGGCTCTTATAATTGGCCTAACAACCTTTATGTAGACCCAAATCCTTTGAGCTCTTAAAACTTGGCCTCATTTAATTAAAATCCAGTAGCCCTACACATGAAAGCTGCCCAACAAAGCTTAAATCTGAAACTCATTTGGAGTTGGATCTTTGGAGCAGCCCATAACCCATAGAAAACTCAACTTAAACCCTAAAAACTAACCTAGCCACTCCCATTTTGCAGAACCACAAGGAACACACAAAATTCAGGGGTCCAAAGGAGAGGTTAGGGTTCTTGGCATATTTCCACCATTTTCCACTTATAGAACAAGATTAAGCTAAGATAATAGTTATATAACTTAATCCTCTCATCTTTTTCTTTAATTTGACCTAATTAATGTTCCAATTAGAGAACTTTCACCCACATTCAAAATCTGAAACTTACCATTTGATGTTTCCATGGTGAAATTTTGTAGGTTGAGGCTAGGGCTGACATTAGGTAAGTATAAACTCTTTTTTTTATGTATTTCTACTGATTTGAGACCCCAGTGATTGGATTATAGTATGGGTATTAATTTTTCACGAATTTGCTTAGGAGTTAGGGTGATATATTGAAGTTTCTAGTAGAGGACACCTCGATTCTAAATTTTAGGAATTAGTAGTGGTGGGGGAGATTTTTATACTACTGGTGGCTTTTGCAAATTTGTTTACAAGTGAGGTAACCGGGGCTACATTAATTCCATGCATATATTTGCTTTAATTTCATATTTTTTGTACATGAATGATTTGAAATGCTAAATGAATTGGTTGGTAATCTATTGTAATGTGTTTGGACCTTGTGAGTCCATGGTGGAGCTGTGGTGCGGCTGCCACCCATGCATATGTTTCGATTAGGCATCGAGTTATGATTAGACCCCAGATGCATTGAGCCCTGGTTGTGCTCATTGGGGAGTGGGTGCTGTGGACGGGCCTCTCTCAGTGTTATTGGCCTTTAACATGTATATGATTACTAGTATGGGATGGTAATCATAGTAGCCTAACCATTTCCTTTGCTGATATGACTGATATGATTCTGATGTTGATTTTGATTCATGCATATATGTTAATTAAATTAGATATTATGAATAGAAATTTCCTTGGCTATTGAGATTTGCATCTCACCCCTTTTCATGGGATCATACTTTCAGATGAAGGCTCTTCGGGTAAGGATAAGGGGAAGCAAGTGGATGAAAATCCATGAGCTCCAACCATGTAGGGAGAAGGCTACACTTAGATTGGCTTATTTAGAATAGATGCTAAATTTTGTATTCCTTTTTGTATAGCATCATCATGTAATCATGTTGCCAAGTGTAGGCTCTTATATTTTGATTACCTAGGATGTATCTATTGAGGAGTTAGGCCTCATTTTACCTTGGTATTGGATGTATGAACCTATAACACCTGATGTATGAATTTTACTGAATTTATGGTATGATATACTATTGGAAATATAATTATGTGATGAATTAGATGTTGTTATGAACCATTGATGTATGAAATCTCTAAAGGAATGTGTATCAAATGTTAATTGTTGATAGTGCATGAATTCTTGCTGTCATTAATCCATGAATTTACTGACATGTGGTAGTTGGACGAGTAGGTATTAGTACTTAAAATTTGAATTAGTAATGATAGAATAGCTACGTAAATAAGGTAGATAAATACTATTAGAGTCATATAAAATGAGGGGAAGTGGTCCTAGGGTGTTCCTAAGAAGAGAATTGGAGTGCATAGGATGAAATTTGGGAGATATAGTTACAGGAGGGAGTCACGTTGCGGCTAGGAAGGCCTTGCCGTGGCCTAAAGAGTGACAATGGTAAGGAATGCCACGGCTTGAGGAATCTTGCCATAACTCAGTGTGAAAAAAATCTCCCAGGAGGTTGGCAGAGAGAAACCTCGCCGTGGCGCAACAGGTCCTGCTGTGGTGCTGGTTGAGGAAACTAGGTAAGGAGTGTCCAGTAGCGAGCCTCGCCGTGAAGCAAGAGTTTTCCGTTGAAGCGAGAATTATGGGAATTCAAACAGTATTTGTGACAACCCTATCTTCTAAACATGGTAATTATAGCTAAATACATGATTAATAATTAATGGTCAAGGTTTGGAGTCGTTACAATTTATTATATTATGAAAATATAAGAAAATTTGAACCTTGATGTTAGGGTCATCACTAAACAACCACAAACGTGAGAATGCATAGAAATTATACTATTACAAGGGGTTCGTGATTCATCCATTCATCAGTTTCAACACACAAAAACCTCCCATAAGTGTTATTGTATCATTTCCTAGTATTATCATTGAAGAAACTAGGGTTTCTAGGCTAAAGGTAGGAATTTGGGGACTTATGTTGTGGCCTCGACCTTTCGCGCCATGGCTAATTTACTCTCGGGAACCATTGGGTAATTTATGTGAAATTCGCCATGGTGAGTTGGACCATCGCCGCGATTGGCCTATGTGGCGCCACGGTGGAAATGCCTATTGGGACTACTATTCAAAATTCTACGATTCTTGCCTCGGCCAAAAACTCTTATGCCTCGGCGAGGCTCGCTATTGGGCACTCCTGATCTAGTTGCCTTGACTAGCACCATGGTGAGGTTTCTCTTTGCCACCCTCTTGGGCAATTTTTCTTCAAGCCGCAGTGTTCCTCACCATTATTACTCTCCAGGCCAATTTTCTTTGCTTGCGCCACGATGAGATGACTCACGCTGCGGCGCTCTTCGCCTCTATTACTCATTTGGCTGCGGCACAACCCTGATGCAACAACATCTCCTAAGTTTCATCCCCTACTCTCTAAATCTCTTTCTAGGGATACTCTAGGACCACTCTCCATCCATTTGTGAACCTCTAATGGTGTTTATCTACTTGATTTACCTAGTTAATCTATCTTTATCCATCCCAAGATTTAAAGTATTGGTTTCTACTCACCAAGCTATCACACATAAGCAAAACCATAATTTAATGACAGCAAATGTATTCTAGCCACAAGGCGCATGGGGCTAATACTTAATGTTCATACAAGAGCAAGTTGGTTATCCATTGTTAGCCAATTATAACCAAAATGTTCAATTCCATGATAATTAAATTACATATACAGTCCCTATACTTGGCAATTCATGATGCAATACAGTAATGATACAAAACTAGCAATCTAGTTACAATACAATTTGACAAGACTTCTAAACCTATGTGCTACCAAACTATTTAACAAGCTTCCATTAATTTTCTCCTTGCCACTATAAGGTCTGGTCCCTGAAAATGTTTATACAATCTTAGTAAAAAAAGGAAATTTTCATATATATGTACAAGTTAATCAATCCAGTGCAAATTCTATGTCATCAATACCAGAATCATCAATTCAATTTGCAAATGAACTAGTTGAACTACCAATAACTACTATCCCATACCAGCAATCATACACAACATGTTAATGGCCAATAACACCAGGAGAGGTCCGTCCATGGCACCTACTCCATAGTGAGCATAACCAGGGCTCAGTGCACCTGGGGTTTGATCACAACTCGGTGCTCGATCGAAATGCATGCACGGATGGCAGCCGCACCATAGCTTCACCATGGACTCACAAGGTCCAAAATACAATAACAATTCAAGTAGTCAACTAGTCATTTGGCATTTCAAAATCAAGCATGTGTAACAAATATTAGATTAACATGAGCATATACATGGAATTAGGAAAATAACCTCAGTTACCTCAATGAAGCCAATTACTCTTCCTCTAGCTACCATCATGATTCAAAGCACAGCAGGCCTAACATAAGCATAATCATTATCATTTAACTATCATTAATTAGGAATTTCCCTATCCACAGATTAATTTTAATAAGAGTTCATTGAGAGCTTCTTACCCAAGCTTCCTAATGATCTATTACACTAATTTAGGGTCCATACATCAAAGCTCATTATGATTCGCTCCCCACAACTCCATTTTCGCACATGTACAAACCATGCGGCAAAAGTCAATCCAAAATATAGGAATTTAGCACATACACCACACAAAAGAAGAGGAAACACTTACTCAAACACCCAATAGGTCAAATGGATTAGGTTGAGCCTTAACTACTAAGAACACACCATGGGCCATCCTTAAAACTTGGATTTTCGCACATAGAATCAGCCATATACCAAAGTTAGCTTATAACATGAAATCTAAGCAAGATTATACCACAAAATGAAAGCAAACTCTTA